>OVBI01000250.1:23695-101393 GCA_900406495.1 Sisymbrium altissimum | reverse complement strand
AATATAAATAAAAGGTAATTATCTAGATATACAAATAAAGAATAAAGATATCTGGATATATTCCAAATATCTCGCTGCATCAAAATCCCATGACTTGAGCTAGCTTAGGAACGTCAAGGAAGAACCACGCAAGCGAACTTGGATAATATGCTAGAGGATAAATAAAGCCTGGAGTTTCACTTTTCCTAACCACACCAACCACATCCACATGCATAGCCCTAGAGACTCGCTCCTGGTAAGATATTTTCATAAAACTTATCTAGCGACGAAATTTTTGATATGCAATGAAAGAATCAGTAAATTTTGAGTTTACGAAATGGGAGCCAACCTCAGCAATCATTGAGTTGTTGAATTTATACCAAAACTTTGACAAGGGATTCACTTGAGAAGAAAGTAGTTTATGATCAGCTCTCGAATCATCCTCATTTGCAGTAGCAACAACACCATCAGCTTCTATAGATTCTTCCAGAGACTTTTCCTCCCAATTCAAAGGAACCCATCCGCGATTTACTAGAATAGGGAACTTCATACTAGTGACAAAAGGAAGAAGGAAAAACAGTTAGGGTGATGTCGACATGAAAAAGACTTTAATAATTGGTTTGCTCATGAAAGAGAGAAAAGTTCTCACCTATTTGGTTCATTGGGGATTGGCAAGAGAGGTGTAATGACATAGAAGCCATTTTCAGACCCTTTAGCCATGGATCTAGGCTTTGGACCCACATAGATCGATCTTTGCTTATCGTAAACGCCTTTGCATACAACCCGTTGAAATCCCAACTTGTCCACATCTTTCACTGTATTCAGCTTATTTGGCTCCATTCCCAAGATTTTTCGTCTGGATTCCAGATTACTTTTGTTCTTGAAACAAAGAGTTGGAACAAATTCTTTATGGATATAGATTCAACATATAACAGGTTAATCTATAATGAAAACAACGTTGACAGACCATTCCTTGTTGTACGGTCGAAAACGACATCTGGAGACCGTAGGTAACCCCTCCAAGTAATAACCATAACGGCCAGGACCTCCCTTTCTTCTCTGCAAAACCAAAATTCCATTTTCATGAATATATATGTATTATCAAGATTCAGAGATTAGTCATAAATTAGAGAGCACGAGCGAAGTACGTGTGGGTGGTATAGGCGTAGACATTTGAATCTCAAGACTTTCGCTCAACCTCGTTAACGTTTTAGAAAAGAGCTTCTTCATTTCTGTCTCCTCCAAGATTTTTGATCTTGTGACAGTATGACCTCGAGATAGAGTGAGGTTTTGCTTTCAACGAGACAACGACGATTTCTATAAATCTTTTTAAGTCTTTCTTCTGTTTAAGCCCTTCAGCAATCTTAAAGTCTATAATAAATGTACTCTGCCAGAAATAAAAAGGAAGGTCTTCTGTTTAAGTCAACGCGACTATCTTTATTTTTTCCAGTCAAACTAAACATCTTTTCCATACACACGTGGTTTTTTGTATGGACACAGAAGTAAACACTTCTTTCCCTTTCAAACTGAAAGGGAGCTTAAGAAGATATTTTACTTTTCAAAAATGGTGGAAACTATGCAAAATATCAATTGAATCAAAATTTGACCAAAACGACAAAATACTATTGCTCAAACCAGTTCATGAGGAACACATTACAAATGAAAAATCAGACACAAACCAAACCAAAGAACCAATTTCTTTTTAGCAAACCACCACCCAAAACTTGATATATTATATAAACCGGACCATGACTCTGCAAATTAAGAAACACAAAGACCTGACTCTTCTTCGTAAATAAGCAAGCTTCTTCGCCGGACAAGAAGATTCATTCCTCACTGCTGCTTACACTCCGGTGGCCTCTCACCTTGTTGACCTTCTGCAGCTTGACTTCTTCCAGATTTCTGCTCACAGAGAAAAGAGCCTCGATTATCAACAGACCTTAAATAATCAAACAAGAAAGAGTTCCTACGGTCGAGATTGAGTAATTGTTAAACCTTGTGCCCAGCTGATGACTGCAACAAAAACAAAGAGAAACCACCAAAAATCAACTTCCGAGGTATTTGTTTTATATAAGAAAAAGAAAGTAAAACCGTTCAACGACAGAATACCTTCTTTCTGCTCTTCTTTCCTTGCTCTGCCTCTTCATCCTCGTCATCGTCTTCATCATCCTCGTCTTCCTCATCATCCTCCTCGTCCTCTTCATCATCATCTTCATCAATCTCATCATCGTCCTCGTCATCAATCTCAAGGTCATCTGCGTCAACAGCTTCACCAGTGAACCATGACACAGCATGCGAGATGATTTTCTCTTTAATGGTTGATCTACAGGATAAACAGTGGACAGATTTAGATCCTGATCGCAGAAGTGAATCAAGAAGCAAAGAGAATTGAAGATAAGATAGAAAGGTACACACCCGATATCATAGTCGTGCTCCATTTGGCCTTGGAGTTCATCAGCCTGTGCAAGAATAAATTATCAGGTTAACACTTAACGCATTCTGAAGTACTAAATCCCAAAACTAAAACTGCTTTTGGGGATAGGACATACCATGTCATCATCAAGATCATCGTCGTCTTCAGGAACTTGAGGTGGACTGAAAAAGTTGAAGAAACTCTCACAGTCCTCAGTCTTAGTGATCGGCTTAGTGTTTTTGGATCCCTTCTTTGGCTTCTTTTTTAGGATCTTCTGAGTCAAACATTTTCCAGGATACCACTCAATCTCCGTCCTGAACAATAGTTAACGATCAATAAGACTTATATTGTCTTGTGAAACGAAAACAGCAAATTCATGATAAGAGCAAAAGATCATACCCGATGGCCTTCTCGAGGATGGGCTCATCTTCATCAATCATGTGATACGTCTTTGTCAAGACAGTGTTCTTGAAGTAAGGGTTCTGATCAAAGAAAAACTCAAGCTTGAACCCTTTTGGTTCTTCAACCCTATTCCACTTGATATCTTTAAGATACTTGAGAGCACCTTCATCTCGCTCAGTTATCTAGAATCATGGGGAAAAACATCAAAAATAAAGAGAATCGTCTTTCCCTAAACAAAAAGAAACGAAAAGGGTATTCTAATAACGAACCTCCTCAGCGGTAATTTCATTGTTCTTAAGTGCAATAAGCCAGAAATCCGGTACTCCTTTCTCTGCAAAAAATAACAGATGTTTCATATCAGTTGAAACATGATTTCACCATCATTGGAAACTAAAAACATAACCAGAATTTACTGTAAGTAACTGATAACACACCTTCAGCAGCTTTATCTTCTCCTTGTTCTGTTTTTACTTCTTCTGGTGCACCTTCTACTTCAACCACACCGTTGACGATCTCATATCGCTGTGTGATAAACACGTTAGAAAATCAGAAAACCATCAATTTCAGTTATAATCACACAACAGAGAGAGAAGTTAGACTTCTCCTAGTCCAATTCTAATAATTCGTTGGGAAAGCAGAAAATCATCAACATCAGTTATAATCATGTACGAAACGAAAAGAAGTACAGAACACACAACACTATTGACCAAACCAAGTAGCAACAGAGAGAAGTCTTACTAAACTTTAATTACTAGCCGTTCCATGTGATGACAGAAACAAAGATCATTTTCATACCTTGGTATACAAAGGCTGATACAACTTCTGATATTTAGCTTCTAGAGCTGCCCTCTCCTCGAAAAACTTTGCTTCCATTTCATCATGTTGGTTCTGCAATGTAAAATGAGAAAAAAAAAAGAAAAAAAAGGAATCAGATAATATTTGGGACTCCACCAACCAACCAATCGAAACTCAATGCAAAAATCCAAGATAACAAATCCATAATCATGTAGCTGGAAAATACACTCACCTGAATCTCTCTTAGAACCTCAACACGCTTCCTGACTGTAGGACTCAAGTTCTCAAGGACATCCGAGTGTTGTCCAGCCAAATTCTGCAACTTGTTCTGCACAAAACACCCAAAAACACCACAAACACGACTCAGAAACATTCATCAATTCTCAAAATCAGCAAAAAGCACAAATCACTACTAAAGTTACAAACTTTCAAAGTAAGATGCATAGAGACAATCCTCAAACTAAAGTCCATTGCTATGAATCCATTCAAATCAATTCTCAAAACCAACTAACCAAAACAAACAGGTTTAAAAAAAAGCTCACCTTGAGAGCATTAACAAGCCCTGCTCGATCCTCCTCGTTAAGAGCTACAAAGAAAACCACAAAAAGAGAAACATTTTTCAATAAATCTAACAAAAAAAACCAAAAGAATCATACTTTGTTTCCAGAGAGATAGAGAGAGAGATATACCGGCGGTGAGATCGGACATGTTCAAGCTGTCCTTGTCGTTGCTCATCTTGGCGCAAAAGAGAGAAGAATCTGGCGGAGGAAACGGAAGATAAGAAGAAACCTTAAAACCCTAGATTTTTGGGGACAGCCCCTGAGAGAGAGAGAACAAAATTAAATCAAATAAAAAATAAATCAAAAAAAAGAAAAGAAAAAAGGGCCTTCTTATGTGAGAAATGAGACCAGACCGAAACAACTGGGCACCACTTTATAAAACCCACTTAAAGCGCCAATATCTTTTTTTTCCTTTTTTTCATTTATTTTTTTTCGTTATTTGAAAAGACAAAAAGGTAAAGCCGTGTTTGGTCTAGGCCCATAAACCCAATTAAACTGATATAAGCCGGCGTTTATGGTTATGATGGTTCAATGAGGTCCAGTTTTAAAAACTAAACCGAACCGAACCAAACGGATATAAAAATTGATCGTCTCTCAAATAACCGAACCGAACCGAACCGAGCAGAGAAGGAAGAGAGAAATGACAAAGACGACCACAGGCAAAGCGACACGCGCAGGTCTTTTTCTTCTTCCGCTTCCTCTTTTGTCTTAAACCGTAACTCTCTCTCTCTCTCTCTTTCTCTCTTGTTTGCTTAAACCATCGAATCTCTTGTAAATTGAATCACCTACTCACTTCCAAATTAGTCAAGCAACTACTCAAATTCGCCTCCTCTTCTCCGTACGTGCAAAAACCCTAGAAACAGAGAGGGTTTGATTTGACGATGGAGCCTCTTATTGGGGGCAAGTTCCGTCTTGGCCGGAAAATTGGGAGCGGCTCTTTCGGAGAGATTTACCTTGGTACCCAATTCACTCACTCTAACCTATTACAGTTTTTGAGATTAAGCGCAAAGCTCTCGACTTTTCAGTTTTGACGACTCTTGTTGTGATTGCAGGAACTGATGTTCAGAATAATGAAGAGGTCGCCATTAAGCTTGTGAGTGTTTGTTTGAAGTTTGAAGTTTAAAGACTCCAACTTTTGTAGAACTGAGTTGATATGTTGCAGTTCAGTTGTTGTTGTTGGATCATGGAAAGCTCATCTTTTTAATGTGTGTTTGTTGCAGGAAAGTGTGAAGACTGCGCATCCGCAACTGTCATATGAGTCGAGGATATATAGGGTTCTTCACGGTGGAAGTATGAATGTGTTTCTCTGTCTTGTTTCGAATTCTCCTCTTTGGATTCTATTTTGTTCATTTTGTTTGAGTGTAATGACGAAATGCAGCTGGGATTCCAAACATGAAATGGTATGGTGTTGAGGGTGACTACAATGTGTTAGTGATGGATTTGCTTGGTCCTAGTCTTGAAGATCTCTTTGGCTATTGCAATAGGAAATTTACTTTGAAGACTGTTCTCATGCTCGCTGATCAGATGGTAATGTTCTTTGTACTTGATTGCATTTGTCATTGTTGATTATGCAACTATCAATGTGACTAGTGTTTAATAAAAGAACATTTTTACGCCTTTGCAGATTAATCGTCTCGAGTTCATCCATTCTAAGTCGTATCTTCACCGTGATATAAAGCCGGATAATTTTCTCATGGGTTTAGGAAGGCGGGCAAATCAGGTTTCTTCTTCATAAGCTCTCAGTTAGTTTTAACTTTGGTTTTGGGGTTTCACTATTGTATGACTTTGTTGTTCACTTTCTATTAGGTTTACATCATAGACTTTGGTTTGGCTAAGAAATATAGAGACAGCTCAACTCATCGACATATCCCATACAGGTAACAAGGTTTTCATATCAGAGATTCAGCTAATTTGGATGTTAGATTCAGCATTTTTACTGAGAGTGAGTTTGTTATTATTGTATTCAGGGAGAATAAAAGTCTAATTGGGACTCCGAGGTATGCCAGCTTGAACACTCACCTAGGGATCGGTATACTCCATCGCTTTTCTTTTTATAATCTCGGATCTTATTCTCTCTTTCGCGGGGTATTTTTTTCTTATTTCAATCTTTTGTTCATCTCTACATTCTACACTCGGTAGAGCAAAGTCGGAGGGATGATATAGAATCACTTGGATATATCCTCATGTACTTCCTCATGGGAAGGTGAGAGTCATCGTCTCGAGTAAACTTTCTTTCTATCATGTTTCTTGTCTCCCAATCTATCTCTTATCCTATTTTCTTTGTAGTCTCCCATGGCAGGGACTGAAAGCTGGGAACAAGAAACAGAAATACGACAAGATTAGTGAAAAGAAGGTTTCTACTTCCATCGAAGTAAGTTCTTCACTTATGGTGCACTCTCAGAAAGCTATACGAGTCCATGTACTAAGGAATAATGATGAAGTAGAGAAGGTTGATTATAGATAGAAATGTAACTTTGCATCAGTGTGTTTTCAGACGTTATGCAGAGGTTATCCAACAGAGTTCGCATCCTACTTTCATTACTGCCGCTCACTTAGGTTTGATGATAAGCCAGACTATGCATATTTGAAGAGACTCTTCCGCAACCTTTTTATCCGTGAAGGTCACTCATTTTCTCTCTCCCTCTTCCTCTCAGGCTATTAAATTCATATTCATAAGCTTGTGTTGACACAAACTGAATCCCCTCTCTTTTGTTCGTTCTCAGGTTTTCAATTTGATTTTGTGTTTGATTGGACGGTTTTCAAGTATCAGCAATCACAAGCTGGAAACCCTTCGACTCGTGCCAATGTACACTTCTGATTTTCGATCCTTTCATATCATGATATATATACATATACAGATGAATAATTCAAATATTATTTGACGCTTCTTTTGTCAGGATGGTGGTGTTGGAACTAGCTCTGGATTAAACCCTGCGGTCAGCAATGCTGAGAAGCGTCCAGGTATATATTTATATATGCTTTATCAATCTCTTCCTTAAGCAAATGCAGGTACATAGCTGTGTTAGTGTGTATATATACTCAGGGCACGTTCGTTTGTATGCCTTTTATAGATTTCCCAAATCAGAGAACGAATCTGGATTTCACCCTGAAGCAGAAGACCAAGAACGTAAACGAATCTGCAATTGCAAAAGACAAGCTGGTAAGTTTTGTTATGCTTCTTCTCTTCTCGGATACCCTTTTCTTGGAATCGGGACAATTCATTCTGTGATTTAATGATTTCAGCTACCTGGATCCTTCCACTTGGGTCGATCAGAAGGATCATCATCAAGACGAGTCGTGGACTCAAGTAGTCGTGAACCGTTCAGTGGCGGGAGTGACAATGCAAACTATGAATACGCACTCAAAGGCATTGATAGCTTGCGGATTAATAACAGTGCAGGCGGTGAGACTGCAGCATCGCCACATTCAAATGGAGACGATACTAATACTCCTGTAGAACCACCCAAAGCAAAGCTCTCAGACTGATTCGTAGATGAGTTTCAAGAAAAAACCGGTATTCACTTTTGTTGCTTGCCTCAACCCTTCTTGAGGTTGTCTACGATTCTTCAATTCTTCTGAAGAAAGGCTTTTCTTCTACACAGAGATTTGATATAAGAGAGGGATAGAGATTTATTTATACCAAAGTGCTTAAATATTATTCTTTAGATGTTCATTTGTCTTCTCCATTGTATAAAGAAAATTAAGATCCTTCTCTCTGATAATCTTAGGCCGATTACTTATAAGTGGTTTTTAGTGGTTTCATGGAGGGATATATTTATTGAAAATGGAAATTAGTTATACATATCATGTGAAAAAAAAAACGATTCGAAAAGGGAATATAAGTTATGTTTTGTAAAATAATATAAGGGTAAACTTGAAACTCAAGTAAATAGGGAATTGTTATATAAATATTTTTCCTTTTGTTCGATAGGATAATTCCTATTATTTGAAGGATTGCATCTTGTATAAATACAGATCTTCAAGTCACCAAATCATTCGATCAGTTTTTTCTTCGTGACAAATATTCCTTTGTTTTCATATCCTTGAAACTGAATTCTGTTTTTATCGTATCGTCATCAAGTCTAGCAAATTGCCTTGGTTTTGATGTCGTCTCGAAAAGTATGGGTACTCTGTTTCTTTTCTTCTTGTCAACTTAAATTAAAATCCCGTGTGGAAAGACTTCTGTACACATTGTTAGAAGTTTAGCCTTTATATTTTGGTACAACCGCACATGTTATATGGATTGATGTATAAAACATCAGTTATACATCATTGTTATTCAGGATTAAATTTAATAAAAAGCTATTCCACTTAGGGTTTTTTTTTTGGTTTTTCATGTTAGCTTAGTGTGGTTTTAGGGTTTCGTTTTTGATTAGGGTTATTGTTTCTCCCCCAGAACTGATTCTTATTTGCTTATGGTTAAATTAAAATTCTTTGAAGTTGATGATGAGGAGTTTGGCGGATATACTCGTTGGGGTTTGGTCGGATGTTCCTTCTTTGCAGCTCAAGTCAGCTACTCGATTAAGGGAGCTTCTAACTGTCGGTAATGTTTAATGTTCTTAATTTTAAGTACTTTCGTTTCGCTTTTTGACATTATAATTCTGAGTATTTTGTCACTCTTTATTATATATGCGTAGAGGAAAGTCCTCCTATCGATGAAGTGATAGGTTCAGGTGTTGTGCCTCGGGTTGTTAAGTTTCTTAACAAAAAGGATTACCCTCAGCTTCAGGTGATGAGAGAAAAAAACCCGCCGGCTCTCTCGTTTTATTCATTCAAACTGATGATCTGTTTCTGATCTTGTGTATGTATGTATGATCCCTTTCTTAGTTTGAGGCAGCTTGGGTTCTAACAAACATTGCATCTGGAACATCGGATCACGTAAAGGTTTTGATCGATCACAATGCGGTTCCGATCCTTGTCCAGCTTCTTGCTTCCTCTAGCGATGATGTCCGTGAACAGGTATGCATGGTACTTGTTGGTGTTATCATTTATTGGTATTTTGTTTATTTCGAAATCATCTCAAGATTACGTACGCTCTAATTAACCTGCATGCAGGTTGCATGGGCGTTGGGTAATATTGCTGGAGATTCACCACCGTGCCGTGATCTTGTTCTTGAAAGTGGTGCACTGACGCCGATTCTCAATCAGCTAAATGAGGGTGCGAAGTTGTCCATGCTTAGAAATCTCACGTGGACCTTGTCAAACTAGTGTCGCGGCAAGCCTCAGCCTAACTTTGACCAGGTGAAAGAAGCTCTTCCGGTCCTTGAGCGACTTATTCATTCGAGTGATAAAGAAGTCTTGAAAGATGCCTGTCGGGCTCTCTCATACCTCCTCTCTGATGGCACCAATGACAAAATCCAGACTGTCATCGAGTCCGGTGTTGTCGCAAGACTTATTCAACTTCTCCTGTCAGTAACTCTCTTTTACTTTCTCTGTCGTCCCCTCCACAGTCAGACCACTTGTAGAATATAACTTTACGCCCTGGTCTTGATTTTGCAGCCATCCTTCTCAATCTGTGATACTTCCTGCACTTCGCTCCGTTGGAAATATCGTTACAGGAAATGATGAACAAACCCAGTTGGTGATCGATGGTGGTGCTTTACCATGTCTTGTCAAACTTCTCACTCAAAACTACAATAAAAGCATAAAGAAGAGAGCTTGCTTGATGATTTCAAACATCACAGCAGGCAACAGAGTACATATCCAAGTACGTAGGCAGTTCCTATATATACTACTGTCATCATTGTGCTTGCATGTAGACTTCTCTGACCTATATTCATTATAAATTTCCGAATGTTGCAGAGCGTACTTGAGGCTAATTTGATTGCCCCCTTGGTTAATCTGTTTCAAGATACTGACTTCATGATTAAAAAGAAAGTTGCATTGGTAATTTCAAATGCAATTGCAGGAGGTTCTCATGATCAAATCAAGTATGTCATCACTGTCTTTTATTTTATTTTATTCCTCTTTTAACTCCTAATTACTTCTATCTTATATTTCGTACGGTGGATTTATAAAATGATTATTCTATCCCCGTTTGGTTATACTACAGGTACATGGTCGAGCAAGGATGCATAAAACCATTATGCGATCTCTTGGTATCCCCTGATATAAGCATCTTAACAATTTGCCTTGGAGGACTGGAAAACATTTTGAAGGTGGGAGAGTCCGAGAAGAGCTTGGGTAACACATGCGGCATAAACTATTACATTCAGCTTATCGAAGATGCAGAAGGGATAGAAAAAATTGAGAAACTCAAGAGCCATGACAACCATGAGATTTGTGAAAAGGCTGGAAAGATTCTGAAGACAGACTGGACAATTATAGAGAAAGAGGACGAGACAGAACAACCTCAAGATGGTGATGGATCGCAGGCCAGTATTTGGAAGCGTGCATTGAGCTTCATATGGTGAAAAGGGTCAGAGTCATTCAGAGTCTAGTTTCATTACCAGGGTTATTAGCCACGGTCTTGTCTCAGAGGGCTAACTAGGTTGTCGGCTTGAAAGTATATAGTCTAAGGCAAAAAAATTAGTCTAAGAAAATGTTTGGTTCCCAGTGTTTTTTTTTTTTTTGCAAGGTCCGGTAACACACTGGTTAGGAGGTCGTCCTTTACTTTTGCGTGGTTTTAAAATTTTGGAAGGTTTCAGTTTTATTTGAGAAAAGACACATATCATTATGCTATACACACTATAAAATTATTGACTCTTATAATAAAAGAGATGGTGTCGTTTTAAAAACTGTTGAACAAAATATTTTTATTCATTCTCTAATTTCAGCCGTTTCATTCATTTTTGAGTTTTAGGGTTATCGATTCCGTTTGTTTTCATCAATTCGTTCTTCAATTTTAGTCGATATGTTTCTGAAATTTTAGGGTTCTTCGATTTTTTAATTTCTTTGATGAATGTTTTGTATACTCATTGATGTTGAAATTTTCAAACCGGTTCCTCGTGCAATCACAAGCTAGAAACCCTTCACCTCGTGCCATATTCAAATGGAGACGATACTACTCCTGTAAAACCACCCAAAGCAAAGCTGTACTAATTCGTAGATGAGTTTCAAGAAAAAACCGGTATTCACTTTTGTTGCTTGCCTCAACCTTCTTGAGAGTTTGAAGGTTATCTATGATTGTTCAATTCTTTTTAAGAAAGGATTTTTCTTCTACACAAAGATTTGATATAAAAGAGGGATAGAGATTTATTTATACCAAAGTGCTTAACTATTATTATTTAGATGTTCATTTGTTTTCTCCATTGTATAAAGAATTAAGATTCTTCTCTCTAATAATTTTATAGGCCGATTACTTATATGTGGTTTCATGGAGGGATTTATCTATTGAAAATGAAAACTNTAAAAAAAAAAAATTTAAAAAAAAAAAAAAAAATATATATATATATATATATAGCTATTTCGAAAAGCGAAATACGAAATATAAAAATACACTTTCTCTATGGAAGCACGGACTAATTACTAGGAATTAACGTAGGTTATATTTTTTGAAAGGTTGATTATAGGGGAACGCAGATTATGTTATAGGATTTATTTCATAATTTAGAAAGTAATTTTTTAGATTTTAAATGATCTTAGAAATTTGCTAGGATATCATTTGAGATAATATATTTGAAAAAAAAAAATCTTGTGAAATTAGATTTTATTTTGTTTTCATTAGATTTTATACTCTATATTTATCTAAAGTTAAACCTGTTGCTAAACAATTTTAATAGTATCTTTTTAAATATAAGGATTTTGTTTAGTATTTTTAAAAAGTGTTTTGTCATTTAATATTATAGAGATTATCTGAAGGATTGCATCTTGTATAAATACAGATCTTTAGGTCAACAAATCAATAACACGAATCATTCGATCATATTTTTCTTCGTGACAAATATTCCTTGTTTTCATAGAAAACTGAATTCTGTTTTTCTTGTATCATCAAGTCTAGAAAATTGGTTTGGCTTTGATGTCTGGCCTATCTCGAGAGATATGGGTACTACTCAGTTTCTTTTCTTTTTGTCAACTTAAATTAAAGCCGGTGTGGAAAGACCTATGTATTCATATATATAGAAGTTTAGCCTTTAGATTTTGGTATAACCAGGTATCTTAATGAATTGATGATGTATAAAACAAACAAAATCAGATTGAAAGAGAGGTTTTCTGACTTCCGCCATCGCATAGTTACTAGCAAGCTTTTATAAGATTTATTGTTATTTAGGAGTAAACTTTTTTTTTTTTTGAATAAACTTGATAAAAAGCAATTCCGGTTATGATTTTTTTTGGTTTTTCATGTCAGACTAGTGAGGTTTTAAGGTTTCATTTTTTATTCGGGATGATAGCTTATATTTCTTCCGGAGAACTGGTTTTTTTTTTTTGCTTATGGTTAAATTAAAATTCTTTGAAGTTGAAGAGTTTGCCGGATATGGTCGCTGGGGTTTGGTCGGATGATCCTTCTTTGCAGCTCAAGTCCATTACTCAATTAAGGAAGTATTTATCTATCGGTAATGTTTAAAGTTCTCTTCAGTCTCTTCGTTTCACCTTTTGACATTATAATTTTGAATGTGCACTTAATTATATATTTTGTCACTCTTGGTATTGTTATATATATATGCGTAGAGAAAAGTCCTCCTATCGATGAAGTGATAGGTTCAGGTGTTGTGCCTCGGGTTGTTGAGTTTCTTAAGAAGGATGATCACCGTCAGCTTCAGGTGATGAGAGAAAAACCCGCCGGCTCTCTCGTTTTATTCATTAAATCTGATATCTGTTTCTGATCTTGTATATGTATGTATGATCCCTTTCTTAGTTTGAGGCAGCTTGGGTTCTAACAAACATTGCATCTGGAACATCGGATCACGTAAAGGTTTTGATCGATCACAATGCTGTTTCAATCCTTGTCCAACTTCTTGCTTCCCGTAGCGTTGATGTCCGTGAACAGGTATGTATGGTAGTAACGGTACTTAGTATGCGCACGAGATTAATATTGTTTTTTCAAAATCTCAAGATTACGTACGCTCTAATTAACCTTCATGCAGGTTGCATGGGCGTTGGGTAATATTGCTGGAGATTCACCATCGTGCCGTGATCTTGTTCTTGAAAGTGGTGCACTGGCGCCGATTCTCAACCAGCTAAATGAGCATGCCAGGTCGTCCATGCTTAGAAATGTCACGTGGACCTTGTCAAACATGTGTCGCGGAAAACCTCATCCTAACTTTGACCAGGTGAAAGAAGCTCTTCCGGTCCTTGAACGACTTATTCATTCGAGTGATGAAGAAGTCTTGATAGATGCCTGTTGGACTCTCTCATACCTCCTCTCTGATGGCACCAATGAGAAAATCCAGACTGTCATCGAGTCCGGTGTTGTCGCAAGACTTATTCAACTTCTCCTGTCAGTAACTCTCTTTTATATTCTCTGTCGTCCCCTCCACAGTCGCTCACTTCTAGAATATAACTTTACACACTGGTCTTGATATTGTAGCCATCCTTCTCCATCTGTGATACTTCCTGCACTTCTCTCCGTTGGAAATATCGTTACTGGAACTGATGACCAAATTCAGTTGGTGATCGATGGTGGTGCTTTACCATGTCTTGTCAAACTTCTCACTCAAGACTACAATAAAAGCATAAAGAAGAAAGCTTGCTTGATGATTTCAAACATTACAGCAGGCAACAGAGTACACATCCAAGTACGTAGGCAGTTCTTACTATTGTCATCATTGTGCTTGCATGCATGTAGACTTCTCTGATCTATACTCATTATAAATTTTCAATTGCAGAGCGTACTTGAGGCTAATTTGATTGCCCCCTTGGTTAATCTGTTTCAAGATACTGACTTCATGATTAAAAAGAAAGTTGCATTGGTAATTTCAAATGCAATTGCAGGAGGTTCTCATGATCAAATCAAGTATGTCATCACTGTCTTTTATTTTATTTTATTCCTCTTTAACTCCTAATTACTCCTCTTTTATATTACGTACACTGTGGATTTATAAAATGATTATTCTGTCCCCGTTTGGTTATACTACAGATACATGGTAGAGCAAGGATGCATAAAACCATTATGCGATCTGTTGGTATCCCCTGATATAAGCATGGTAACAATTTGCCTTGGAGGACTGGAAAACATTTTGAAGGTGGAAGAGTCAGAGAAGAGCTTGGGTAACACAGGGGGCATAAGCTATTACGCTCAGTTTATCGAAGATACAGAAGGGCTAGAAGAGATTGAGAAACTTCTGAGCCATGACAACCCTGAAATTCATGAAAAGGCTGTAAATATTCTGAAGACATCCTGGACGATTATAGAGAAAGAGGACGAGACAGAACAACCTCCTGTTGGTGATGGATCCCAGGCCAGCATTTGGAAGCGTGTATGGAGCTTCATATGGTGAAAAATGTTTCATTACCAGGTTTATTAGCCACCGTTTGGTCTCAGAGGACTAACCGGGTGGTCGGTTTAAAAGTATAGAGTCTAATAAAATGTTTGGTTCCAAAAACAACGTCTACTTTTTCGTTTTTTAAAGAAATTTGGAAGGTTATCAATTTTATTTTCATAAACTTAAAGATTATAGTCTATGATGAAGATAGTTTACATTCATTGGGAATGAATAATGGTTGTTATGTTTAATGATCTATGCCTATGGAGAGAAACAAATCGCCGCCAAACACCAACTAGAAGACGTTATCGTAAGATAATTAATGACGTAACGTTAGAACCTTGGGTTAAGTACGCTGTAGTTAACACTATGTGATAACTTTAACAAGACACACAAAGTGAAACAAAAAACCAGCAAAATCATCAAAACTTTATGAGAGGTACTGCAAAATTGTTGTCCAAAAGAATGAGACGAATTGCAAATTTCTAAAAAGTCTACGAGATTCGTATAACATTCTATATGAATTAGGACATGAATGTTTTTACAAGATAATAATTATACAACATAAAATTATATATTTAAACACGCATATATTATGAAGCGAAACTAGTTCTGTAGACATGACATGATGAATACCTATATATAAATGAGTAATCACAACAACAACAATAAAAAGTGTATAGAACATTCATGTACTAATTCATATAGAATCTGTCAAAAATCGTAGTATAATAATCACTCACTCATCTCAGTTTCAATCTAAAGTAATTTTTCCGGGTACATCTTTTATAGCATATATATATTTTCTTGTGATTACTATTACAAGCTAAAAGATTTTAACACACATACACACACACAAACTAAGATAAAAAGGATAGAGACTAATCCGAAGACATGGAAAAGTTGTATTATCTTAAGCACATTGGCTTAATTGAGTATTTTGTTGCATTTATTTTTAATCCACTTGAAGCTTTTCCTCAAAGAACCTTTAAGCTTACCTTCAACAGTGTAAGCTCTGTAACTCACAACTCTCTTCTTCCTCTGTAAATCGGGATCCACAAATCCCCACGAAGACGATGAAGAAGACGAAGATCTTCCTTTCTTCGGGTTCGGGTCATCTTCCGGTATCCGGGTTGGGTAATCGGTGTAGGAAGTGCTGTAAGACCTGAGATCTTGCATACCATTACCACCGTTAACGCCGAATGAACCTGGACCGTCGGATCTTCGGTCTGATGTTCTGCCGTCACCGTACGATCTGGATCTGAAGTCTTCCATTTGGTCTCTCAGACAAAGAAGAAGAAGAAGTAGAAGTGATGGTGGGGAGGTTTTGTAATAAAAGTCGATGAATGGCTTTTTGGTTCTGTTTCTTTCTTTTACGAGAAGGAAAGAATCTTCTGTTACATATTTTTATACTGTTTCTTTTTTTTTTTGACGTCATTTTTATACTGTTTCTTACCAAAAAAAATGGTAGCGAGTTTTTATTTTTGTAATTTCTTAAACTATTGAATTTTTTTTTAAAAAATGGACTATTATTGGGGAAGAATCTATATTATTGAATATTTTTTGTTTCATATATTGGAAAATTGAACATTGGGATTTTGGGATAATAATCCGATTATAGTGTTAAATACAGCTTTCTATTTGTGAAATTGATTCAACAGTAGCTACAGATTTTTAAAAATTATTTCCTGGTGATTATAAAAATGTTGTTAAAAGTCTCCCAAAAACAATTATTCAAGTAATTTACATGTATTTGTTAGATAGAGAATAAAAAACGATAAAATTTGAATTTATTTTAAATTCATGAAACTTAGCACTTTGTTAAGTTAATAGTACTCCATTTTGGTATGTAAATATGTAGTCCATTTTGTTTTTGTCAACAAAATATTACTCCACTAAATACCTAAACATACAAACATTAATTAGAGACTGCCAAGTCAACATGAGGCGCTGAGTCAGATGCAGCTGTCGCGGAGTCGGTGGAACATAAAAATTAATTACTTTCCAACTGAATTTCTCTGTTTGACCAAGATCTCCACGTGATCTTCACGTGATTCCTTTTGAACATATTTTTTGTTTTGCTTTGCTAGTACCATTTTTTCTTCTCTTAGATTCCTTTGATACAATTGATTATATGTAGCTATGTGCTATTGTGATAGTCTTGAATATTTCTACGTACGTAAGCAGACAGGACTTAGATGTCAGTTGTTGTGATAGTTAATTTTCATTTTTCTGTTAAGTTTCATTAAGTCTTCTATTTGTCGCAAACTCGCAAACTCGCAAACTCGCGAACTCGCGAACTCGCAAACTCGCGAACTCGCAAACTCGCAACGTTCAACTAATAAAGAAATGTATATAACAACTGAGAGATATAAATAAGTAGGCAGAAATTCACATTTGAGATTTCAGGATAAGAAAATTCAGTCAATAATATATGTTTATTAGTATCAAATTTTTATATATCTAGCTTGTATTCAACCAAAATATTTAGAATAATCTGAAACGTTGGCTTGTATATTTATTAATATTTGACAACTTTACTTACTAACAGTAGACTGACTGACTGTGACTGATTTATTAAATCAATAGGCTTATTTACCACATTCTTATCAACTAATCATTGAATTTGAAGTATACTTCTCCATTAACAAGAATAAATTACTTTCTTATAAAACATGGAATTAGTATGGCATTTGGTCCAATATTCCGAACATATAATAATAATAATTTGCTGACCAAAAAAAAAGAAGAACAAAAATGGAGAACAAAGTCGGTAGCTACAGTTCAAGTCAATAGTGAGCACCTATTCTAATTTAAGATCTTGTCTCCTTAATTACATACGATTTATATAAATACCTGAACAAAAATAAAATAATTAGGCTGCCATTAATGGGGACCACCAATCAACTTGATTTGTTTTCATACAATCCCCATGCATTTATCACATTTTGTCCTTTTTCTTGTTCAAAGATCTACCAAAAGTTTTTACTAGATTTGGTCCAACAGTAAAACTTATAGAAAGACACTATTTACCTAAGTTTCCAAAAACAGAAAAAACAAGAAAGGGAACCCCATTATTTTTATTTTTCTCAGTATTTGGTAACAGTCGCAGTCAAAATTATTACAAACAGTTATGATTGAAATTTCTTTACACCATAACAAAATCCGATATCTCAACCTACTCTCTACTTTATGGGCTTATGAAAGACAAGAAATAGCAGATCAAGATCCAGTGACAGACAAAGAGAAACAGAACTCAAAAGGATTCGTCTCTTCTAAGGCTTGTAACACTACCAAAAATTTTGCTGATACAAACTATTTTTCTTTCCTTCTTCAATTGACAATTTGTAAAAAAAACACCAATTTTTTTCCTGTGAAGTGAACAGACACATCTATGACGTACGAAAGTGCTTTGAAGACGGGTTTCTTCAGGACATTGATCCTTTGCGGTTCATCAGGTCGTGATAATAAAGGAGCACACACATCGGTTGTCCGAAAATGCAAAAGATGAACCAGAAGATCATGTTTCCCACCTAATGATCACATTCCAAAGCAGAGTATTTGTTAAGTTTCAACAACAAATTAAAGATGTAAGTGGATATGATCAGAGAAAGAGTTATTTGGTCTTTATCTTTTCGGTTTTAGAGAGCGTACCATGGAGCCAAACCTTTCTTGTAGATAGTTTGTGATAAATACCAAAGGCACCTGAGTCAAAATACATTGGGGTGGTCAGAAAACGAGATTAGAAGTGACAGAAAACTTCCAGAGTGTTTGTGAAGCTCGACTGCGGAAGTCTTGTGAATTTTATTTACCTGAAACATAATGCCCATGAAAGCCCATAGATTGAAGAGACGGCAAGGAACCGCGATGCATAACTGCAAGGAATTTGTAAACACGAGAATGTCAGTTAGAACAATGCTTCGAGTGTTACGTTTCTTTCAACAGCGTGTTCATTAGTCTAGAGACAGAAGCAATGCAGAAGATTGTATATAAATACCTCATGAAAGACTGCAGAGACTAAGAAAGCAATGATAACGGCGGGTACCTGGAACAAAAATGAATGGGAGGTTAAAAGAATGAAGCACAGAAAATCAACTCGATCATCGCAAATCACTAATTATTTCACTCACTTTCGGTATCTTGCTGCGTAGGCACGGAAAGTATACATGGCGAACCATCCATTTATGAACAGGCTGTTAGAAAAAAAACAAGATCTCCATTAGCTTTCTTCTTCTTCTGTTTTAAATAGAAGAGAAGGCTAAGTTTTAGGAAGAGAACCATACCATATTCCACATTCTCCAATACTGATACAGGAAGACAGCAGATACATGAATTTTGGTTAGTTAAGTGACCTAAAAACGATGAAAACATAAATATCATATGCTTTTTGAGTAAGACAAGATTAATGACAACTCACATCTCCTACGCTTTTTGCATTCCACCAATCTTTGTAGAATTCACGATCCCCGAAGCAGAGGAGCTCTGCCAATATGTTTAACCTGTTGACAAGAACAATGCAAAGAGATTTGTGATCAGAAACTGAAATTACACCTCAGACTCTAAGAAACTAATATTACCAAATTATGTTAAACGAGAAGGGATCGCGGCATACCAAAGGTGGAAGAAGCAGTAGAACATGCAGAGCCACACGTATAAATTTGGAACTGAAAGCTTCAAGACTCTTTCAATAGCGTAGAGAAGATCCCCTTTCAAAGGATGTTTTGAGTTCCTAACAATAGGATTTATATACTGCCAAAGAAGTAACAAAAGAACATGAGGTCACGCTGGTGACAATGAGAAGTAATGATTTTCCAAAAGGAAAAACAGAAAGAAAGATGTTGAAAACGCACTTGCTCTATAATAAATCCCATGAATCCAGTGAATATGACCAGCTTTGCAAATTGACGAGCCACCCAACCCTTCCGAATACATGGAGAACGTGGATAGCTTGGCTGGGAAAATCAAAGACGCAAGGTTTAGACAAGAAAATTTTGCAAATGTAACAACGTTCGATGCTATTAGCAGAAGAAGCATCATCACATTACCTGATAACACAATGTGGGAGCAACCATGAAATATGCCAAGCTCTTCAAGCTAACGTAGTAGGAGACTTCAGGATTGGCCTAAAAGTTTTCAACAGTGTCTGGTCAAAATAGTAACAAAAAGCAAGTGACTAATATATATAACTTCTTTTACCTTATCAGCTGAATTGGCTAGAGTTCTTATGTCGTAGTTAGTATGAGCATACGAAACCAACTTCAACCACACAATGCAAGTGAGCAGCATCAACGTGACACCTGATAAGAACGCGGAATCACACCTGTCCATTTTCAAGACCACCGAAGTTAGCCAACTAAACTTAAAACAAAAAAACAAAAAAGAGCGTATCACATCCTGAGAGCAGACACACCGTAGCTATAATCCTCACCTTAAGGTGACGTAAACTGGATACAAGACCTCAGTCATGGTGATAACAATATGAAGAAAGATGGCAACCTTCAGAATTAATCAGAAAACAAAAAGTTAAATTCTTCAGTATACAAATTTCGTCTTCACTAAAAAAATCAAGTAATGGAGTAGACAGTAGCATACTCACAGGTTCAGATATGCATTTCTGAAGCACCATTTTCTCGACGGTAAACGCAGCCAAAGGAAATATCGAAAGGGAGAGACTGCAACAGAAAGAATACAAATTCTGAATCACTAAAAGAATGTAACTTTGGGGAAGAGAAAAAGAGAAGAAGCATATTACCAACACATGAAAAGAGGCCAATCTCGCAACGATGTTGAACTAAACCAGAAATCAGTTCTGATCAACCAACCATACTACAGGGGAATGATAGCAAAAAGCAAATGTTAAGGTCTTATGATGATGAGTCTACACTGTTTACAAGCAAAACAAGGAGATAAAAAAGGAGTAACCTTCATAAGATTTTCGATGATGAGTCTACTGTTAACAGCAATAAGAACTACTACACAGAGGTTGAACAATCCAGCATGACTCTGTGTCCATTGGTTGGAACAAAAAAAAAACAAACAATTCACATTTACTCCAAAAATCTCTTATAAAATGCAAAAAAAGACAAAAACTTCAAAGAACCTGTTTGAAGATAGCATCAGAGCTGAGTGGACTCTCTCTCGCTCTCCGATGAGCTGGAACCGAAGGTCGATACGTGAACCTCACATCTGCTTCTCCTCCTCCTCCTCTTCCTCCTTCTCTAGTTTCGGTATTATCTCCGGCTAAATTGGCTGTTCCTTGAGCTTCCTCAACAGTGACGGAATCAACCCGATCACTGACGTCGACGGGAGCTCCGACGTCATCAGAAACAAGTCCGTTAGAGGAAGAATCCGATCTCGATTTCCGTCGACGAAGCCTATCGAGATCCCCACCGTTGTCTGTGGGTATAGTGGTGACGCCTCCGGAATCCAAAATCGCCATGAAGCGTTGGAGAAAAAAGGAAAGAGCTTTTGGTTTCGAGGTTTAAGAAACGAAAGGAGATAGAGAGGAATCGAGAAGCATGCAGAAGGAAATGGGAAAGAGAGAGAGAGAGAGAATCAGAATCTTTAATGGGATGGAGAAAAGTTGGACGAGGAGATAGATGCTAGTTAATCGGTTAATCGTGTCTCCTTCCCTCCTCTTTCTTCTTCCTCGAAAGAGAATCAAAAAAGGTTTTTTCTTTTTTTTTGGGTTGAAGGGAGGAAAAAGATTCACGAGAGAGAAGAGAGGAAGATGACAACAATGGTGGTGGTGACGGGGAGACTTATTGAATAGAGAGCGGTGCTCTTTTTTATTTTTATTTTTATTTTATTTCTCTTCTCTTCCTTATTTATATTATTTATTATATATTTTAAAACATAATTTATTCATTCATATATCTTGTTTACATTAAGTATATTATTCATAACATTGCCAAGAAAATTCCCTGATTTTTTAAATAACACAATTTGCTAATTAATTTCAATGATTATTTCTAAATTAATTTAATCAGATTATGCATTATTAGATTTCTTGCAGGTTAAGAAAGACCCTAGGAGATATCTTTTTTGGCAAGAGGAGCATATTTTTTTTTCGCAAATGCAAGCTCGAACGCCTTGGATATTTTTTTAAAAAATCTATACTAAGTATGATTAGGGTGTATAAATATCTGATCAATATTTTTTAGTACATTAATCGCTATATATGCAATCTCTTCCCTATCTAGTATCTACATAGTGATTAGGTAAGTCAATCTTTCCTAATTAATAAAAGAGATCGACTAGCTCCTTTCATAATCTAGTTAAAAATGTTACTGTTATGCAGAAGGAATATTAAAATTTTTACAATAAATAATGGAACGGGAATAATGGGTCGAGAGGCTGTTACTGTCAGTGAAAAACTGAAAACAAATGACATGCATTGGTGTGTTCAAATCTCTCTCGTCCTTTACCTTTGACCCTTTCGCTTACATCTCTTAAACACAATCTCGTAAGATTACTTCTCTTAATGATCTATATTAGTATCTTTTTACCAAAACATTAAGAACATTACAAAGTCGGTGGAAGATGTTAATATCTCCGAGGTCAAGTACCAAAAAATGTGAATATCTCTGAAGTCAAAACTAGTACCAGACCAGACAATCCTCTTTCCGTTATTATTATTTCGAAAAGAATTCAAGAAGATAAGATTAACTGATTATTGATATACTTAAATGCTTGTGTTATTTTATTTTCAAAGCATATTATCAAAAGAAAAAGTCATGTAGCCGAATAATAAAGTGTAAACGATTATCTGATGTCTAAGATATTTAATGGTCAACTTTGTCTTTTTATAAAATGATTAATGTTTTGATATATATGATTTCGTCACACTTGTCTAAGAGAATTGGACTCCGCAACAACTAAAAGTCAAAAAAAAAAAGTTCATTAAGCTTCTCTCATTCATACCCAACCCATGTACGAGATCACACTCAACCGACTCAATGGCCTTGAATTCGAAAGAGTTCATATTCGATACTACTGAACCACCAACCGGTTGTAGTCCATCAAGCCGAACCGGACCAATAACACTATTGTTTACCAAACCACCTCGGAACATTTGTGAAACGGACGAAATCTTTTAACTCTTTTTCAGGGGCGGCAAGAACACCTAAGGGGGGAAAAAGTTATTAACTAACGTCTGACATTAATCTGGCTGATACAAAAGCTTTCGCATCCCGATTTCGATACCTCTCTTTAGGATGATTGGGCCAAACCGAGAAATTGCAAGAAGTTTTACAATGAGCTGCTACGGAATGTGCAGAGATGGCTTCCAAATTGAGAGATGACATCAACAAGACCTCCATAACCTCCCACAGCAACTACCTGTGAATTACACAAGCATTGTATCAAACGGTTAAACATCGAGTTTATACTCCAAATGGGGTAACAACTTCGAAATAACATACTATGGCATAGCTTAATATCCGGATATATCGATTGTTGAAGCTTGGTAGTAGTTAAAGGCAGGCAGAACCAAAAAAAGAAGATACTGATACAGATAAGCAATTATGATAAATCTCTAGGGAGGTAAGTAAATAGGCGTATAGGACAAGGGGTAAAAAGAAAGGCTTGTTGTGAAAGGGATCAGAAACTTACTCCCGCTGGATGCAAGGAAATGGAAAATACTGAACTAGGAGCACACTGAATTTGAGAAAGCAACGCTCCGTTTAAGTCGAAACGCCTTAGAATTGGTTCTGCTCCTACAGTCAAAATCTGATTGGGTGATCCTTGTTAGATTATGAGTTGAACAACACTAAAAACAAAAACAGAAATGTTCAACCTATTCAAGGGAATACAGACTATGTTTTCATCTGTGTTTCCAGTTTGAAAATTCTCTATATATATTTAATAAGTTCAACTGCGTTGATACTTGATACTACAAATAACACCTACGGCCTCCCAGGCTTTATACTACACCGATTGGATTTTAATCTAAGCTAGTTCTGCTTACCTGCTTTTCATCAAACATCACGTCCTGTACATGTGCAGGGGAAGATATTGTTGATACGCATTCTGAGGCAGGAAGATTCCATAAAGTTAAATTTTTACCCTGTCCACAAACCTGAAAAGGGAGAAAATCAGGTCTTTAAACTTCTTAATAATCCACTAGTAAAAAAGAAGTATATGTTGTCCATTCTCTTAATTCGTACCAACCAGCTTTCACTTCCATCGAGAGCCATAGAACTAATGCGAAAGCGGGACCTCTTTTCCTGGGAACCAATGACTTTAATGCATTTCCCTGTTCTGCAATCTGGTTGACAAAACAGAAGGAAGCACTTGAGCGTACAAACCGTAGTCGAGACAATCCAAGTATACCACATGAACCGGAACCTAAACTAAACATAGTGTTGTAATCACCAAAATGAATTGTAATCGAGTTTTGAGAAGCAGTCAACAAAACTGAGGGGCACTGGAACCCAAGTATCAAAATGAAGACTCAAATGGTTTTATAGTCATATATGATCCAAACATAGTACTAGAAATTACAGCAGACATAGAAAGATACCCCAGATTCTTGCCGTCCCATCCTCTGAACCCGTCAATATCTGGTGCAAGACACTTATTGCGATCAGACAAAAAAAAACACGAATATGAAAACGCACTTTTAATATTTATCGAAACTCCATTACCTGACTTGCAGAACTACGCGAAACTAGACAATGCAAGTAGTCTGAATGTCCCTTGAAGGTCATTTTGATTTTACCACTTTCCTAAAAATGATTCTTAGAAATTTAGATATCTTGTCGTAATACAGCAGTAGACATTCAAAACAACAAAATACATACCACGTCCCAACAATACGCGCAAGAATCACCAGCAGCCGTAAATACACTTCCTGACTAAATCATAAACGGAAAACGATTAATCTGTCACCAAGCACAGACACTTCAAGTGAACACTGAAATTACCAAATAGAAAATAGAATTCCAACCTGAGGATCAACAGAAACAGCATTGATCTCCGGCATTGGTGAAAGAGCACCCCAAGGACCTCTATGAGAAACGAAAAAACAATGGTGACTGACTATAGACACTCTCATAACTAATACACAGAACTACTAACAGAGAAGTGATTCAGGTAGAATCAAATGAACAAGACTTCACTTGTGTTGTGGATTAGTCAATTCAAGCAATGGCTTGGCATCGTCCTTAGATCCAGCAAAGTCTTTCCATTTCCATCCTCGAACTCTTCCATCATCACCACAACTACACAAAAACCATTTCTTACTTAAACCTCAGAGTAATGCATTCGAGCTTTGAATGAACGATCATCAAATCAATGAATGGTACCTGAGGAGCAAAGCATGTTCGTCTTGCCCATAGAACTTAACATCATAAGCAGGTCCATCGTGTGCCCTAACCACTCCCTCAGGTACAGCAACCATAACGTCATCACTTTTCGAGTATCCAAATCCCGCCGATTGGGTTACAAGCGAGTTCATTGAATGGAAAGCTAAGGTTCCTTCGCTTGAAGCGATGACGAAGGCGTCTGGATTAGGATGAGGAGCCCAAGCGGTTCGAAACACGGTACGCGTCTGTATCTCTCGTTCCTTCAGTATTGCTTCTCTGTACTCATGCTCATTCCAATTCGTAGCGTCTCCGTACATATTGTTTTTGATTCTTCCGGTGGTGTTTAGTTTCGGATTTTGCAGTACGCCGCCGGCGATACAAAGTGGTTGGAGAAGATGGACGAGCAAAGGAGAAGAGAGCCGAGTTGTTATTCTACTAAATTAGTTTTTAGCCCCTAATTTTAGTAAATCTTTGGTACTTTGTCCGTTAGATTCCTTGGGTTATATAAAAACCCCCCAAATCTTTTGACGGCAAAACCCTGTGAACCAGTCAGAAGGGTCTCATTTCGCAAAGTGTAAGCATTGAAAAAAAAAATATACAGCGCCGTCTGTGGGGATCGAACCCACGGCCACGGGATTAAAAGTCACGCGCTCTACCACTGAGCTAAGACGGCTTTACGTTTACTCTATCCTCCAAATTTTATCATCTCTTTTAGTCATTTTTTTACTTGTATAAAATCTGTTCAAAATTATGTGTAACTGGAAAGGTAGTTTAAAGAGTATAAAGTAACTTGCAAAGTCTGCAATGATTGTGTTTCAGGATTGGTATCTTAAACATGGGTTTCATTAGGTCTGGGCTTGGCCTGTTGAAATAAAGTAATGTAAGAATGGGCTTGCTTTATGAAAGTTTAGGTTTTCTTCCGGGAAAAACGAAACGAATCAGTGCCATTGTTAAGGATTACCACAGATCAACTAATTAATACATCAGTGATTGCTTTGAGTTTGCTTTTACACCCTTTTAACTGTTCCAATGTGGTCATAATTATTAGATACCTTACTTCTGTTGATCTAAAGTGATCATAATTATTTAGAGCCATGTATAATCTACTACTCTTGAATTAATTACATCTTGTAGCTTGTATTATAGATAAACAATAACTAGACATATTAAAACAAAGTCTTTCTTTAGTGAAAAAAACTCTAAAATGACATTTATTTTTGAATAGAGGGCATACATATTATAAACAAGGTGAAGTTTTGATAATAATATCTTATTATTATTTAGCCCTATTATTTAATAAGGATATTGAATGATAATAAATAAAGACCATACAGGCATACATACATAGTTACAATTTTTGCTTCGGACCATAATCATTGGACCATGCCTAGTACATACGTCCTTAATGACGCTAACAGTTACAACAAAGCATTGCAATTAAAAAACCTAAATATTTCCTATGGAGTTATTGATACCACGTAATAGTTACGTTAATGGTGATGATTGATGAAACGTTGGCATTTCAAGAAACGTGTTAGTTAAGGGGGACCGCTTACGTAGTGACTAGTGATTGCGTGCATCAAACACATGAACAAGGGAATGTTTTTTTTCTAATTACAACAAGGGAATGTTAATGGAGAATCAAATAAAATCAAATACAAAACAATATAAAACAAATTATTGAGAAGAGGTTCATCATTCATTGCGCTTAGCATCTTTTGGCTTTACTTAATTTACTACAAAACTTTAGTAATATTCGCTTTTATTTCTATTTCTAAATCAATTTCTATGGGCTTACGTTTCGAATTTACATTCGTCCTTACAAACGATACTTTTTATTCCTTTGTTCTCTGATTGGAGGATCAATGTGTGTTCTCTGTAGATCTTAAGTCGGGGAATCTAGCTCTCACATAGATCTAAACCTATGTATAGTTAATCACTTAATTGTTTGATGCTTGATTATGTAATGCCCCCTGTCAAGGCCCAAGGGAAACGCAAATTATATATATATATATATATATATGTAGCTTTTGATTAACCGTCGGCATGTGGCTTAGTTAGACGTGAGGCAAAACGTAAATTCGTTTTCTCATGTGTTCAATCTCTACTAGAAATAAAAATGGTATACGTGTTGAGAAATATTAGTTAATTAGGATTATTTGTGTTGTCGCTGGTTGTGTTTGGACGATGGCCATTGTAAAGCAAGTGGAATAACCAGGTCTCTTCAATCTAGAGTCCAGTCGAAAATTTGGTCTGTTGGGTTGGCTCACCCTTGAGACTAGTCGAACGGCATAAATCGGTTGCTTTGAGCCAATTCCTTTCTTTTCTTTTTTTTTGGGACCGAATTAATGCTTTGCCAATTATTAGTCTGAGATTAATCCAACACTCATATTTGATAGTACGTCTTTATATTATAGAAAGTGAGCTTTTTAACAAATAAAGTTTGGACAGACGTCATAAATCCATTTTATTAAAGAGTGTCCGTTGTCCGATCCGGTTACAAAGTAGTCGCTATTTTTTTATTCTTTCAACGAATTTGCGACTCTTCTGATGACTGTGTTGTATATATTGAGTTTCTGTTTTTCATATAAAATTTACTAGAGTCGAGCATAGTGTCGTTTTAGATCAATGAATTAAACTTTCAATTGTTCATTTCTCTCAAATACTCATATGCATTAGCTGTTGTTAAGAAAAAAAAAGTCTTGCATTATGTGCATTAGTGCATATAATATTGAAAAGAGAGAATCTAGAAGCTCAAATCGACAACAAATAAGGGTTTAATCCGGCGGAATATATCTTAAACTCAAACGTAGCAAGTGGAAAATGATGATATATATGCATGCATCATCAAATGTAGGCCCCATGCAGTCCTTATATATAAACGCTAAAACCAGATACAATTGTTTCATATCATCATATCTTATTGAAATCAAATTAATCTTAGGGGCAGCGGCTAATATATAACATGAAGATCGTTTGCATGCCCAAAGATGAAGATACTAATAAAAAGAAGGTAAGTGAATAAAAACAATAAGGAAGGCGACAGAAGAGAGTGAGCACACATGGCTCCCTTTTTCTAGCATGCTTATGCTCGAAAGCTCTGCGTGCTTACCCTCTTCTTGTCTCCTTCTCTCTTTACATACATATATAGTGTTAGTATTTTTATATTTACATTTATGCATCTGCATGGCAAACATGGATTATGAGAATTACGTCTATATAGATTGATATACAAACAAATTAATAAGTTTTACTAGTTTAAGTATACAGATCAATCTTTTTTTGTTTTGTCATTAATGTTTTATGACTCACGTACATACGCCACTCGTTGTTTTATTAAATAAATTGTCGTAATAAGCCAAATCTTCATCATAAATGGTCAAATAGGTACCGTAAAGCTCTTTTTGTGAAGGAGTCGGATTTATATATAGTTCATGGTATAGATAATTAATGACTAAAGAAAATAGTATAAGTTATAAAGATTACATCAATATAAAATAAGGCCAGAATTTGTACGTATAAGTGATAAGTTTTTGAGCTAGAAAAAAGGAGGACGAGTTAAGGCTGCAGGTTTCTCATGAGAAGGAGAAAATTATGAATAGCAAGATATGATCATAGAGGAGGAACTGAGGGAGCAAGACTGGAAAATGCTGAAAGAGTGAGGAAAGAGATGCGCTACTGGTTCACGATATTTGAAGAGAAGCAAGTTGACGATCAAAGATTCGATTGTTTGTTTGTGTTTATTTAAGTATAAAGTGATTGGGAAAAACAAAAATGAATTACAATTCACAATTTTAAATACATGAGTGAGAACATAATTACGAATTTGCGTCGTAGATTAATTCTGAAGGGAATCTTGTTGCGGATAAATATACATATACAAGCTTATGCTTGGTAAAAGTACTTTTCTTTCTCCCTTATCTATGTCGTTAGCTGTTCAATCACCATTTACATTTATGTATCTTTTTATCTACAGTCATGTAACTTTAATTAATTCCATTGTCTAAGTGGTATAAATAAATCAATAAAATTTTGTCAACAAATAAATAAATAATTAAAAGTTAGATGTCTCGAAACTTCTACACTTTGATTTTGGCTCGAATTAAATATAAATCACATATACAAATAAACACGCAAAACAGCTTCGAATATTATGTTTATAAAAGGTTCAATTATATAAATATATGATATCGTTATCGTGACATCTAATTAAACATTTTTTTAAAAACATGTTTATTTTTTTTTCTTAAAACTTGCTCTTTATTCCTTCAAATTCTCCCTAAACGGGATAACATTTAAGAGTACAACTTATGCGCGAGGAATTAAAAAAGAGTCAAGGAAGTGGATATTAATCAAGAGTAAAAAAAATTCTGTTTACATTTGCCTTTAATGTCTGAATGTATTACATCTACAGTGTGGAGCCGTATATATAACCGTACGTGAAGCACCGGCAAATTAACGGGTGGAATAACCAAACTATTGACCTGACCTCTACTATATAGTATATACAAATATTATGCAAATATACATCGCGTCTTCTATCACCTTTTACTTATCTTCTTCTTCTTTTTTAATTATTATAATATTATTCTATTATTTACACCTAGTACTGGGAGTACATCTTTTATTACAGAATATATTAAATTTCTTTAGCTTCTTAGACAAATTTCAAAATAAGTTGTTTTTTTCTAGTTAACGGGTTTTTTTATTGCAAAAAAAAAAAAAAAAAAANTTTTCCCTTTTTTTTTTTTTTTTTTTTTTTTTTTTGGTTAGAGAATATGATCAAGATAATAAGTTTTGTTTTTGTTTTATATGGAACAGACAAGAGAGGAAAAGTAGGTAAAAAGTGGAATCAAATGATCAGTTACGTTTTGTCATTTGTCGCTTCTCCTTCTCGTATATGTCAAATCGATTTAAGTCTGCTGGGTATTATTGGACTGACCATCTTTATTTGTGTGTGTCTGAAAATTGCAGGCTTACTAATAAAGTCAGAGAGTCGAAACAATCAAGATATTTAATTAGTTTAAGTATGTCGTTCTCGTAAACGACAAGTTAATTATCATTATTCCAATACTTAATTATTCGGGTATATCCTCATCTGTGCTAAACAAAATTAAAATTTGGGACCTTTAATTTGGTCAACTTTTGTGTATATTAGAAAGTAATTGCAAACATTTTCAGTCAGAAAAAAACAAATTTAGGCAAATCAGATTCTAAACATCTATTGCAAGCACCCGTGAGGCCGGGGAGCAGAATTTCGACATCACAAAATTTCGACAAAGCAGAAGTAACTATATGTGTATACGGGGAAACCGGGGAGGTCATAGAAAACTGATCATGATGTTTGTATTCAAACTGATAATCAATGAATATCAATACTTGTATAATAGTTACATCCGATTAAAATATTGAAATATTTGGTTTTGGTAACCCTAAAAAAAATGATTAGTTGTTGTCACATAAAAACGGTCATTTAATTTAGTGCTTGTCACTAAAAGCTACATTGTCATAAGAATTTCAGATCAAATATAGAATTGCATGTGCGCGTTATATACGTGTTTTGTTTCTTTTGTATATGAATGAATTATATGTAAATGAAAGGATATGTATAAAAATTAGTATAAAAGCTCAAAACGTCAATAGATATGTCAATCTCTGAATTGTTTGAGAAAATAACAATATGCAAAATTATTTGTATAGTTGCGAACTTGCGACCACTTCAAGAGTAATTAAGTAGCTTAACTAAGTTATGTTACTTTCAAAATAATACATTTGAAGTTATTATATAACTTCGTAAGTTCTATATTCGCATAGAAAAATACACGAATAAATTAATAATTGTTTTCAGAATACACAACTGACACGGCCGAAAAAAAAAATTAAATATCTACCTAAACCCTACACATAATATATAGATAGAAGACTTCGGATCATTATAAAGATGCACGCTATAATAATAAACAACTAATAGGCCGTCCATAAAACAAAATTTCGAATTTGAAAAGTATAACGAAATGAATTATTAAACATTTGAAGGCCATCTCCATGACTCAATCCCGTCGATTACTTCCTCTGTTTGTGTTTGCCTTAATAAATTAATATAGATTTAATAAATTAATATAGATTTATCTACAATAAACTATATATTCAGGACTGCAAGATCCGAATCGATGATTACCAGAAAATCCCAACATAGACCAAAACTATCTTTTGTTTGTTCCCAAAGTCAAATAAGCAAACTAAAAAAACATTAACCTATATGAGTCTAGTCTACTTCAAAATATTTTTTATATAAAAAAACCAATTCTACACAGAAAAATTCTAGAACCGACTAATAGTCAAGTTAATTATCCTGAATGTCTAAATGCGCATTGCGCAACATCAAGTTAACTGAACTCTGTAGTATGTGATATTAAGACTATGATCGGTACGAACTAATTTTAGGAATTCTGTATAGTTTCGGAAACATTTCCCCACCATTCTTTTCCGATTTAATGAAGCCTTAAATTGTGTATATGAGTAATGAGTCCATCCATCCCAAACTCAGATTCCTTCATTCATAGTCATTTTTTGTTCTTCATGTTTATTTCTCGAACAATTATTTAACATTGATACCAAAAAAAAAAAAAAGGATTTACAAGTTTCCAAAGGCTACAAAAAAAAAATGAAAATTTCATTGAAATTTTTTAAGATATAAGCCAAAATATATACAAAAAAATTGTACGGCTATGTCAACCAATCAGGTTCTACAACTATTCCAGATAGATAGCTCAGCTAATCATCATATGTTTATTTGTTTATTAACACTTGGTCGTAAACGTACCATCCATATGTATATATATAAAGAGAGAGAGATAGAAATCAATACAATATAGTCGTGATCAGAGATACCCATCTCTGCAACAGCATATTCCGAACCAAGTTTTTAGAAACAAAATCGTATCAGTCCCAAATTATTTTAACATATTTCGGGTTACTTGAGTCATACGTAAGTAAATTGATTTAGATGGTGGCAATGTTGACGCAAAAGGGTCGAGAAATGAGCAGCGGTGGCGTTTGTCCAAAGGCGGAGGAGGGTGAGTTGTTTGTGGCGGTGGCCGTGAAGGGTATCATCGGGGATAAGTTGGGCGGCGCAGGAAGCCGCCGCGCAGTACGGTGGGCCGTCGATAATCTCTTACCTAAGGCTGATCGGTTTGTGATGGTCCACGTTATCCCCAACATTACTACAATCCCTACCCCTAGTAAGTCTCTCAATCGACACATTTCACATGTTTCTTGCTTTGTTTAATTTTTTTGTTTCTTTTCATATTCCCACATGAATTGAATAAATACAGAAGACAAAGGAAATAAGGAAATAAGGGAAACATTTTTTCTTTTAAAACATTTAGGTACAAATATGGAGTGCTTTTTATTTTTGATTTTTTCTTTTGTGCAACGATATTATTGATTAGTCTTTTTTTGTTTCTGTACTTTGTTGTCTGAACCATTGTTGTCTTTTTGAAGATTAAAAAGATGTGTTGTATTCAGTCAAACGATTTGAGTTTTGATATTTTATACAATTTTAGATGAAATTATGAACACTGTTATGACTTGTTATTAAAATCTTTAACCAGTTAACTTTAGAGATTTTTTTGTTGTTGTACATGATTTTATAACAGGGGAATTGAATCATATATTAATATACTCTCCCAAACAAAACTTTGATATTTGATTGATGATGTGATTTTGGTCTTGGATCGACTGGTAATTTCACGACTTTTTTCTCGAGATTAATGTTTATGAGAATGGCGGTTGTTGCAGCCGGAGAGAGATTACCGCTGGAGGAAGTGGAGGAGAGATTGGTGGAAATGTATGTGAGAGACGTGAAACAAGAATTTGAAACAGTCTTTGTTCCCTTCTTGAAAATGTGCAAGAGTAGTAGTGCCAAGGTTTGTTCATTTTTATTACTTTCAGTCCAAATTTATAATTCTATAGAAGTTTTAGGGTCAAACTATCAATACCCTGAATTATGTAACCTTCAGTGCCAGGTAGAGACTCTCTTGCTAGAGTATGATGATCCAGCAAAAGCGCTTCTAAGATTCATATACAAATCAGGAGTAAACAGTTTGGTTATGGGATCATTCAACTCAAACATATTCACACGGTATATACATAGCTACGTTTGGTCTAGTTTTCCTTAAAAAACACGGTTATTTACCCTAACTGGCCGGTTTATTTTGGGTTAGGAGAACAAAAGGTCCAGGAGCACCATTGACTGTCTTAAGATACGCTCCAGAAACATGTGAAGTATACATTGTGTGTAGAGACAGAATCACTACAAAATCTATGGATCCATTAATCAACGCAGGTAATTTTATACAATATACTGTAATTTAGCTTCTAGAAACTTCTCTTTAACCGTGTTTAACCGTATAATTATCAGTGCCGTGCGCAAGTCCAAAAGCAGCCGCGACCGCCCGCGGTTTTTTGAAAGATGGTGCGGCTAGCTTCCACACTGTACAGACTCAAACGTTATCTGATCCAGGAGAATCCATAGGTAAAGTATATGTAATATTCATTGGAGATTCATATGATATAAAATGATGTGGTTAAATGCATAGTCAAAATCTTCAAATCATTAATTATACCTAAATTTGAAACAAAGTAACAAAAAGCATATATAGTTATATAAAACTCTGAATCTAGAACATGAACTCAGTATCAAAGTCGACGTTGAAACTTGCAACGAACATACGCATCAATCGATAAGAGATTCACATGAAATATACAAAAGGATAATGCATACATGTATAGTTTATGATCTCTATGAAAGCTGAGATTTTTCTCTCTTTTATTGGTGTAGAGATAGGCACTAGGAGGTCAGCCTCGGCGAAAGAGTTGAGATTGGAGGCATTAAGTCTCGCTTATAGTCAACCCGAAACGCCTCAAAGTAGCAAGGCTTCTAGTGCAACAGCTCCAGAAATGATAAGACGCCGTGGAGGATCAGATATTCCACAGCTAAATTACTCGGATTTTGAGCAAACAACCGAACCCCAATCAAATATTGAGAACATCGCTAGAGAACTAAAAGACTCTGATTCGCCATCCGCAACATCTAGAAAATCCAAGAAGGTATTTATCATCTTTTGGTTCAACGGTGAGACTAATAAAAAGGAAGAGAGAGTATTAACATTTGGTATCTTTTTGACAGGTTGAGATTGAAGCAGAGGTCGAGCGTTTGAAAAAGGAGTTACAAAATACGGTTGTTAAATATAAACAAGCTTGTGAAGAGCTTTTCTCCACACAAAGCAAGGTACATTTGCATATGATGATTGTCTTAAATTTCTAAAGAACCCCCACGAAAACGATTAGAGATTATGACTCATATTTTATTACGTGCAAGTGGTGTATTCATTAGGACTCCACTTAATTTGTTTTTTGAAGGAAGGAAATTCACCCTATATAAATGGAGCCCTTACTTTTTCTTTCTAACATTTATTATAACACATAAATTTGTGCGAATGCTTTTCTAAACATATTTAACACACGTGTGAATAATTTGGTTTCACCAAATTAACCACTCTGATTGGGATATTCTTGAAATGGTTAATCATTTTGCTTGCTTGTTCTCTAAGTAAAGTTCTCTTTTGCGGTTTCTACTAGGTTCAAGTGCTGTCGTCGGAATGTTCGAAAGACGCTAGAAGAGTGAACAATGCTGTGGAGAAAGAAGAGCTGCACAGGAAAACCGCAGCGCTGGAGAAAGAGCGGCACATGAAGGCGGTTAAAGAGGTAGAAGCGGCTAAAGCGTTACTTGCGAGAGAGTTTTGTCAGCGACAAATCGCGGAGGTAAATGCTTTAAAGACTTACTTGGAGAAGAAAAAAGTGATCGATCAGCTTTTAGGAACCGATCAACGGTACAGGAAATACACAATCGAAGAGATTGTTACAGCCACCGAAGGATTCTCGCCGGAGAAAGTGATCGGAGAAGGAGGATACGGAAAAGTTTACCGTTGTAGCCTTGATAGTACTCCCGCGGCTGTTAAGGTTGTCCGGCTAGATACGCCGGAGAAGAAACAAGAATTCTTGAAAGAGGTAATTAACTAATAACTATAACTAGAGGATATTGGTCAGCTATTTTGTTTAAAACTTAGGGTATACGTTTTAGGATTTAGCTTTAGGGTTTATAATTTTATGTGATAGGGTTTATGTTATGGAATTTATTTATTTTGTTCTTTTTGAAATATGCATTTACATTATACATTGCTTTTTTAAACCTTTTATAAAAAGCTGGACTATTTTCCTAAGTTTGATATTAATGTGTGACTGTTTATTAGAAATTTCTCTATGTTTCATGATGTGTCTCGGCTAAGCTTTTGGTTTGATCCAGTTTGGTATTATTACTCTATAGGTTGAGGTTCTAAGCCAACTCCGACACCCACACGTGGTTCTTCTCCTAGGAGCTTGTCCGGAGAATGGTTGTCTGGTTTACGAGTATTTGGAAAATGGAAGCCTCGAGGAATATATATTTCATCAGAAAAATAAACCGCCTTTGCCTTGGTTTATCCGGTTTAGGGTACTTTACGAGGTAGCTTGCGGTTTAGCCTTCTTACACAGCTCTAAACCGGAACCAATTGTTCACCGCGACCTAAAACCAGGAAACATCTTATTAAACCGGAACTACGTGAGCAAAATTGCCGATGTTGGTTTAGCCAAGCTGGTTACGGATGTTGCACCAGATGATGTCACGATGTACCGGCACTCGGTTCTTGCTGGTACATTACATTACATTGACCCGGAATACCATCGAACCGGAACGATTAGAACCAAATCGGATCTTTATGCGTTCGGTATAACCATCCTTCAACTGTTAACGGCTCGTCAGCCGAACGGGCTAGTACATTCGGTCGAAAACGCGGTAAGGAAAGGAACATTAACCGAAATGCTAGACAAATCGGTTACAGACTGGCCTTTGGCGGAAACCGAGGAGTTGGCACGGATCGGTTTAAAATGTGCGGAGTTTCGGTGCCGAGATAGACCGGACCTTAAAGCAGAGGTTATACCGGTTTTGAAACGGCTTGTAGAGACCGCAAATTCAAAGATAAAGAAAGAACGAAGCACTTTGCGTGCACCAAGTCATTACTTCTGTCCCATCTTACGAGTGAGTTAAAGCTTACTCAGTTCGGTAAATAGTTTTAATATAACTAAAAGTTTAAACTGGTTATGATTTTTTTTAATTATCATGAAAAACAGGAGATAATGGAGGAACCAGAGATTGCAGCTGATGGATTCACGTACGAGAAGAAAGCAATCTTAGCATGGCTTGAGAAACACAACATTTCACCAGTGACTCGACAAAAACTCGACCACTTTAAGCTCACACCAAACAACACACTCCGGTCTGCGATTCGCGATTGGAAATCAAGAATGCGGTTTTCTAATGCCGTTGTTAATATAGCAGGTTGATTTCTCATTGCCGATTTTTCTACAGAATCTTTATTTGGAGTTGTAATATTTTTTAGTTATATATGGATGTGTAAATATATGGCTTGATGTGGTGGACAGAAAAAAGAAAGAGTTATGTGGTTTGTTATGTTTTGTAAACCCATAAAAATGGAAAATGCAGTATAGCTTTGTTGTAAATGATCTGTTTACTGAATGAAATCAGTTATTATGCCCTGTATGAAATTATATTTGTTTTCATAACTTTTTTCTTTCTAACATCACTAGTAAAGCTTCAGGTTAACACAAAATCATCGTTTAGATTGTCTAAACCGTTGGAGTTATTCATACATTTTTACTTTAACCAACTCAGTATAAAAAGTTGATCAACGAAAAGTCTAATTCATATTTTGGATAATTCGCTAGAAATTACGGCATAATGAGGTTTCGTTTATCAAAATCAAAACGAGTACATTTTTTTTTGTTTGGTATATATCACCAACCTTTTTTAAAATAATAAATTCGTACTTATTTTAAGAAAATGTTCTCTAAAACATGCAATTGACACATCTCTTATATGTTACTTAAAGCTTTTAAAGGAAAAAATTATGACCATAAATCCAGGTAACATAAAAAAAAAAAAGCCTGGCATGATATAATTCATACAAGTTTTTTAAAAATTACATTTCATCATCCACTATTAGTGATCCACGTGTCAGGTCGTGGTTTGTGGAGTGAATTTTATTTTATCTTTTTTCCCCCAAAATATAAGTAAAAATAGAAAACCAAAAGATTCCAGGTAATTTTCAATGATTCCATTTCTGAATTCCAAACTTGTACATTGTGATTGATCGATGGAAAAGAGACTTGCTTTCGTTCTCGCAATCATAATGTTTTCAGAATTGATGGAAGGACAAATGAGAAAGTTCCTCTGCATTTAGAGAGAAAGAGAAAATAATTGTTTTTTTGTATTTTTTTGGTTCTTGAGAGAGAGAGAAAAAAAAAGATGGAGAATTGTGAAACGGATCAAGAGGATGAGGTGGTAGTGGCGAAGATGACGTTATCTCCAACGTCTGAGGTTGTTGATAGTTTTGAGGATGAAGGGTTGGTTTCAAGTTCTACATTGGAGAAAGTTGCTGCAGCCAAGAAGTATATCGAGGACCATTACAATAGGCGCATGAGACATATCCAACAACGTAAAGAAAGGTGATATGATGGCATTTTGTTTGCACATTATCTGTTTATTGACATCCCTAAGAGAATAATAAAGTTGTGTTGTGGAGAGTTTCACTATATGTCTTGTACGTTTAGCACGTGAATTGTGTTGTTTTAAGAGCTGTTATGTTTTTGTATACAACGTTTTATTAATAAAAGTTGGTACATTTTTTCCTATAATGTTATGCAGGCGTTTGGTGCTAGAACAAAAGATAGCATCTTTAGATGTATCAGAGAAAGAACAACTCGAGTTGCTGGAGGATTTGGAGAGGAAAGAGACGGAGTATACTAGATTAATGAGGAACAGGCTCTGCGTTGATGATTTTGATCTTCTGAGTATTATTGGTAGAGGGGCTTTCGGTGAGGTTAGTCTTTTTGGGTTTATATACTTTCGATTTACCAACTTTGAATACTTGTAGTTGTAGCAATTAGAGGCACTTTAATTATCTTGTAAATGTGGTATCTTTCTTAGGTAAGACTGTGCCGTGAGAAAAAGACTGGCAACATTTATGCGATGAAGAAGCTGAAGAAGTCTGAAATGCTTAGTAGAGGGCAAGTGAGTCTTACAATGGTCTCAGTCTCTTTATATATGCGTTAAAATTTGGGATTTAAGTGTTCAGATACGCTTTTGGTTGATCGTTTTAATTAGGTTGAACATGTTAGAGCTGAGAGGAACTTGCTAGCAGAAGTTGCTAGTGACTGTATTGTGAAGCTTTTTTATTCGTTCCAAGATCCAGAATATTTGTACCTTATCATGGAGTATTTGTCTGGTGGTGATGTGATGACTTTGCTTATGAGGGAAGAGACTTTGACTGAAACCGTGGCTCGGTTTTACATGGCACAAAGTGTTTTGGCTATTGAGTCGATACATAAACATAACTATGTTCACAGGTTGGTCTAACTATTTTCGGGTCTCCTTAAGTTGAATGCAGCGTTAAACTGGATATATATATTGAAGGTAGATCTTTTGTAGGGATATAAAACCAGACAATCTTCTGTTGGACAAGAATGGTCATATGAAGCTGTCAGATTTTGGTCTTTGTAAGCCTCTCGATTGTAGAAATATTTCGGCTATGAACGTAAATGAACCTTTGAATGATGAGAATATAAATGAATCAATCGATGGTGATGAGAACTGCTCGATAGGACGCCGTGGAAGGCGTTGGAAGAGCCCATTGGAACAGCTGCAGCATTGGCAGATAAATAGAAGAAAACTGGTATAGAACAAAACTCTGTTTTTAAGCCTTCTCTTCTTTTTAAGATAGTAGTGATCTTTTATTCATATCACACTCTGAAACAGGCATATTCAACTGTTGGTACCCCTGATTATATTGCACCTGAAGTGTTGCTGAAGAAGGGATACGGTGTAGAGTGTGACTGGTGGGTCACCAAAAATATCTTTAGATTGTTATTTTCAACTCTGCCTTCATGATCAGTTTGTTATGTCTTGCTGCTTCATAACTACTAGTTGATCCACACACACATATATATATATATTTCCTTTCATCGGCTTATACGCATTCATGTAAGTGCAGGTGGTCATTGGGAGCCATTATGTATGAGATGCTCGTTGGTTATCCCCCATTTTACTCCGATGACCCCGTAACAACATGCAGAAAGGTCTCCTTGCTACTAAATTACAGCATTTCTCTTAAATAAGGATACTATTCATGCTGAGATAGTTATAGATAGATGAAGTGTTCAATATTTCCAAACATTTAATGCTTTGCCCTGTTACTGCTAGGATCTTCATACCTTTTCTTTCTCTCCGACACATTTTGACATTCTTTGCATTACCCCAATGTTTTGCATAATGGATTTTAGATTGTGAGCTGGAGAACTCATTTGGTATTCCCCGAGGACGCAAGGTTGACACCTGAGGCACGAGATCTCATTTGTAGCTTGCTTTGTGATTCTGAACATAGGCTTGGTTCTCATGGAGCCGGAGCCGAGCAAATCAAAGTACGTAAATATAATAACAAACATTGTTGACTCTCCTCTTGTCTGTTACATCCATATTATTTTGACAAAACAAGACACATCTAGGCTCATCCTTGGTTCAAAGATGTGGAATGGGAAAAACTCTATGAGATGGATGCAGCTTTTAAGCCAGTGGTCAATGGAGAACTTGATACACAGAATTTCATGAAATTCGATGAGGTAAACAATCCATAATCTCAAGGACTAAATAGTTTCTTACGTCTTTGCCAGTGGCCACATAACTATCATCTCCTGATTTTTCTTTAGGTGGACTGTCCAAAACCAACAAGAACAGGATCTGGACCGTCATGGAAGGTACCACAACTCTTAAGGAAAATATTATGTTCTTATTCCGAGGCTCTTGCTCTGTACTTATTGACCTACCCGACCTTTTTGTATTTGCTCGTAGGTGAGCATAACCCCTCAAAATATCAATTTTGTGGGATATACATACAGAAACTTTGACGCTGTCCGTGGCTCTCGCCATTCTTTAGGTGCACCAACTGTTTTCTTTTCTTCTTTGTTTTCTGATTGACACCATTTCTCTTTGAGCTACCTTTCTTATAGTTTGTTGAAACATATGAATGCAGATATCAAAGGAAGCATTTCGCCACCACGCTCATCAACTGACTCTACCCGAAGTAAGCCTTGTTAATAGCATTTTACATGTTTACAATGAAAAAGTATGCTTGGATTAAAATTTCGTTTCAATTCTCAGGTGACTCTGCAATTGATTACGCAAAACTCTATACTGAATGATGCTTCACAAAAATGATTCAATCAAAGTCATCGTCTTCTATAAAACAATCCTTTTGCAACTTTTGTTTGTTTCTTGATCCATTGAACTTTTTTTTTGTTCTCAATGTACAGCCATAATTGCATGCAGTTGCATAGAGAAGAGAAGATCTTTGAGGAATCTCTCTTTTTATGCAGCTGCTATTTTGCCTTTTGACTTTGTTTTTTTTATATCTCCCGGCTACCTATGTATCTGCCCAGAATTGGCCGTGTAATTTATTTGTACGGCCGTTTTCCTTGTGGCAGTTTCCAGCCGGTTTTTTCCCGCCATTGTTTATTAGTTTAGTATGTCGGAACGTTGCACTTATTTTCTTGTAACATTTAAATGAAACACATAGATATGCGTTTCATCTCATTATTCACTAGAAAAAAAAACAAAGTTCAAAAGATAACCGGATTTTTTATTGTATCAACCACACAGTGCACCGCGTTACGCCCATGAACATGGTTTTGAACTTTGTTTCTAGTGAAACATGTAGAACTCTCTCAACTAGTTAAGTTAGCTGTAGAGATACCTTTTATATGGTTGATCCTAAGCTTATCTCTTCTTGTCAGATTTTCGTCGAAATCACTAAAATGTATTCCTTTGATCTCATCTTGATTGTTTCCAGTTAAGAAACATGTTTATATGAATATACTCTAAAACATGTGTCTCTGTGTTGCCTGAAACTTTTTATTGACGCACAGTAACACATATCTTTACCGCTATGTTATCAGATTCCAGATCATTGCAAAAAACAATCGCTGGTTTCTCGTGAGGTTTCTCATTGTCACATCACTTGTAATGTGTTCTTGGCTTCTTTCTCACTTCTCTCGGGTTTAACAAGACATTGGATAAGTATATATCAAGTGGGTTGTAGAATTCATTCATACTATTGATTACTGAAAGACTTTGTTTGTTGTTGTAGTACTGAAAGATTTTCTTCATTGTCCTCTGTTCAATCCGGGGTTTTACTATACAAGGATTGCATTATTAAAACTCAAGTTCCCACTACATAATGAAGTGATCTAAAGCCTAATGGAGATAACCAGGGATCTTAATCCTGATGAAGAGCATCGTATTTGCGAAAATATGACAACCTACTTACAACATTTATAATATGTGCGCAATGCTTTATCTTTGACTCAACAAGCACCAACGTGGATAGTAACTTCCTTTAGCTTGATCTCAGTAAGGGGTCTATCTCCAGACCCAGTTGGAGTCTGCAAAAGATCAATAGTAGTTTTATAACAGTTTTGAGTTTATTGTTAAAAATGATCGAGATCAATTACTTTTACTTTTTTCATTAGGTCAACTACTTCAAAACCATCAATTACTTTGCCAAAGATGGTGTATAATCCATTGAGATGATGTTCTCTTGAATACGTAATGAAGAACTGGCTTCCGTTTGTGTTTGCGCCACTGTTTGCCATTGAGAGAATCCCTCTCACATTGTGCTGGATATAATAAGAGAATGGCATCAAAAAGAAGACAGTACAGTAGAGACATATTGCCATAGTTCCATCGAAATAGCTCACCGTCAGGGTGTGGTGTATCTCGTTTTTGAATTTTGTACCCCAGATGCTAGTTCCTCCTTTCCCGGTCCCAGTTGGGTCTCCTCCTTGAATCATAAAACCTTTAATATTTCTGTGAAATATGGTGCCATCATAGAAGCCACTAGCACATAGAGCCAAAAAGTTCTGCAAGGGAAAGTAAAGTTGTTGATTTTCATGTCATCGTGTAACGGTAATGGAGTGCATACCTCATGGTAATGGAGTACATACCTCAGTAGCCTTGGGAACCTTGGCACAGAAGATATGACACTTGATGTCTCCGAGATTAGTGTGCAAGGTTACCAGCTTTATATAAGAAGGCCTGTCTCCGAGATTAGTGTCCACGGTTACCAGCTTTATATCAGAAGGCTTGTCTCGGAGATTAGTGTACACGGTTACCAGCTTCACATGAGAAGGCTTGTCTACGAGATTAGTGTCTACGGTTACCAACTTTATATCAGAAGGCTTTATAGCAGCTTTATTTTCCTTGGGCAGGGAGATCTCACTATAGCAACTTGCTTTCCTTGTTTCCTTTGCAACTCGGTTTTTGAAGACTCTATAGAGTTCCAAAATTTTCTTCTTTGTAACAGCGTCATGAAGATTGGCTTAAAAGGCTCAGGCTCAGGCTCAGGCGTAGGCATCATGCTAGGCTTAGGTGCAAGAGAATCTACATCCTGATAGCCTACCCCAACTTTTCTAGATGTTGTTTCTCTTGGTTGAAGACATTCTTTGATTCCTTGACCACCACTACCCAAACCTTTTCCTTCTTTTTCCTTCTTCATACTTCATTTTATCAAACACAATACTATAAGCAACAGCTGAAAACTTGGACCCTCCAAAGCAGTCGCATTAAATAAACCAATTATAGCCTTAATTAACTCACATCAACATAACAGAACGTACCAGTTAATCAACTCACATCAACCAATGGATCCACACATACGAATATCTAACATCAAGAAAACAGCTAACCACAGAAAAAAGAGTTAAAGAAAAACAGTACCTTGCTTCTCAAATCTAGCCTTTGCTATTTTCTTAAAGCAATATTCTCCACACTCGTGGTAAGGATTCGAAGCGTTTATACATTCCAGATGGAATATTCTCTTATCACCCATTTCCCATGTTCAAAAATTCGCTAGGCATTAATCGGACGGTTAGTCTGAGCCTAGCGATTTATTAAAAAATCGATGATTAATCGGAAAATATGTGGAGATTAATTTTTGTGACTTTTACATAAATATTATATCTCTATACTATTAAAATAAGATACAATTTTGAAAAAAACTTTACCCTTACATGTGATTTATAAGAAATACCATTGAAATTTAATATTTCATTAAAGGTAATTTAAACTAAATATATATGTAGACTATAATAAGTTTCATACACTTTATCACATATGTTTATAAAGACATTAATTACCATAATTAAAATATATTAATTAGATATGTATCCAAAAAATTTAAAATAATTGTCTCACTTGTCTAATTAATTAAAAAACAAAAATAATAATAAAAAACAATATGTAGTATATATAATTATATATATATATATTAAATCAAATAATAAATATAATTTAATAACATAATAAATCAATTATTCTTATAAAATATAAAATTAAATTTTGGTAAATATATACAGAATATAACATAAAAATATATTTGGTAAATACATACACAAAGTAGCATAAAATATATTTTTATATTTTTAATTTGATATATATATATATATATATATATTATTCACATAGTAAGACATGTTTATACTTTTATAATTACAGGGTTTTATAATTTGTTTTATTAAAATATATAAAATCTTTAGACAACTAAAAATAGATTAAAAAGACTAATTAACTCATTTTAATTATAAAAACATTAAAAAATGATAAGTTTGATATGCGGATTATCATATTTTATTTTCTTAAAAATATATAAAACTATAAATTTAATTATAAAAATACTAGAAAATAAAAATAAAAATTAATAGAATAGACTATATAACACTTTATTTTTTTTTTTACGGTAAATGATATATGGACCGTTACTGAAAAAATGAAAATATTAAAAATTAGTCTATATATATATTATTCAATAATATAATGAGACATGTTAAAAAAATTTTTTTTTAGCTATGGATTTTTATAATTTTTACTATTAAAATATCTAAAATATTTAAATAACTAATTAACATGTTTTGATGATAAAAACATTTAAGATATCTAATGTTTTAAAAAAAATGTAAAATTACTTTTAAATCTATAAATGGATCTCTCAACTTTTACAAATTCTAATTATAATGTATTAATATAATAAAACTATATATATGTATATATAAATCGATAAATATATAATCAGATATGTTAACCATAAAATTATATATAACACTTTAATTATCAATCAATATTTTTAATTTAGTAATTTTCTGCACTACTTATAAATCTCAAGAAATTAAATTTAATACTAATTTATCATATTTTGAAAATAACAAAATATTAAATTTAGTTAATACATCATATATTATATTTCAATTTTATATAACTAATATTAGTATTTATAAATTTATTGATTTTCTTTTTATTAATTCAAATAATATTTTACCGCGCTGACGCACGGATCCGAGTCTAGTTAAAAGTAAAATCAAATTCTGTTAACAATATGACACAATGGTTCAGCTAATCAAAGTATAGATTTTGTGTTTAAATAACTAGAGTTCGAGGGTCCTACATTTTTTTAATATTTAGTTTTAATGAATGGTAATATTGTAATTTCATAGTCATCTTTTTCATCTGTTTGCAACTGACCTAAATCTACACAGCTTCCATTTTTTTTCATTTGTTTCTTTCTTTTTGTTATTGTTTTATATCAAATCTAAATTAAAAATATCTAAATTTATGTGGGATTAGGTGGATTTAAATGGAATTAGGCGGATTTTGACGAAATTAAATGGATCAAATCGTTTCGACGCATAACCACTCCGATTTCAGCTTTTCGCCATGGTGGCTTTCTGTCGAACGCCTAGTCGGCCGATTAATCGGTTAGGCGTTCGCGTTTTCGAACAGTGCCCATTTCTCACCGCCTGCGTATCTGTTCAGAAACCAATGAAAAAGATACTAGAATTAAAGAATTATAACGAAATACATCAAATACTCTAAACCGAGTTCGAGTAAAAGATTCCTAATTTGATGCAAATTCATATGCTTAACCAATTCAAACCCTAGAGTAGAATCATGGAGTAAATCACGATATATTTGTATAAGAGAAATGCGAAAATCTACAGAGTTAATCTAAACAAGTAATTTAGTTCTTCGCAGGTGTCTATTGAAAGAAAAAAGATTCTTAATTTCATGGAAATTCATATCAAGATTGAAGCTTTAACCAATTCAAACCCTAGATGAGAGAAAGATTGTAGATTCATCAAGTAAATCACTACAAATCGACATCTGTTTCAAGATTTTGGGTAAGAAACTCAAGCTTATGCGGAATAATGGAAGAAACAAGTATGATTGCAACTGATGAAGAACCCTAGATACGGTACGAAATTACTACCATTGCATCAAGAAAACACAAACCTGCGAACAAAGAACTATTCAGAGAAAGAATCCACACCAGAAACTGAAGCATATGCGAAAAACTTAAAGAACAAGAAATAGAAACAAGTAAATTACTTTTGTCTATTGAAATCAAACGATTGAATGTAATATAAATTTTTTTATCATCTCTTCTCGATTTAAAAATCCTAAATATTTATCTCATACACTTATTATTTAATATATCTTGTAATTTCATTATATTGATTTTTTTTCTTCATCCATTATGGATCAAATCATTTTAGTCAATCTTCTATCACAAATATTTTTTCAATGAAAACTTGAAAATCTTAAATATAACATTTTTCATCTATAAAAATACTCAAAATCAATCATACAATTCGTCCAATTGATATGCTTTTTTACAATATACAGACTCAGCCATCTCGCCCGACCAATTGTTGCACATATTATAAAAGACTTGTTACACATATGGATATTTAGGGGATTAGTATTTAGTAAATCACTAGATGAAGAATCCTAGAGTACAAAATTACTCCGATTGAAATCGCGTCGAAAACAAATCTGCGTACTTGGTTTTATAAAAAGAATATGACGATGAATGTTTTTCTTTTTACTCTTATTAAAATTGCATCAAGATGTCGAGAAAATGACGATGGTTTTATATTGTGTCAAAAAGTCGAAAAAATAATCATTATAAGATAATTTATTTGTTTAATCCATTTGCATTGGTTTAAGTTGATTTTTAATCATTTTATAATTAAAATGAGTTAATTCATAATTTTAACCCATTAATCAAAGTTATTTTTAATATTTTTAATATTTTTATAATTGAAATGTGTTAATTTGTTCTTTCCTATTTTGCAATGGTATAAATAGTTTATATGTTTCATAAAACAATTCATAATGGGTATCATTTCGTAAAAAAATATTAATCCAATCTTTCAATTATATTATCAAATAATGTAAATATTGAATAATTTAATAAATTAATATATATCTGTCTATTTTTCAATATCTCGTTTTATAGATCAAAATTTGATTTAATAATTTATTTAAATATTTTAATAATTATTTAACAAATTTTGTTAATTAATATTTTGAAAAAATTGAAAGAAAAATATTTACTTAAGATTATGTTAAAAGTAAAAAAAGAAATATATCTTTATGTTTAGATTTTAAAAGATACTAAAATATTTTAAAAGATACTAAAAGATATTATGAATAAATTAGTTATTTTTTTTAATTTTAATAGCATTTTATATAATATAATACATGACTAAATTTTTAAAAATATTAAAAATATTATAAATAAATTAGTTAATAATTAGTTTGACCATTTTACCATTGAAACTTATTTTTTTAGAATTTTAATAGCATTTTATATTATATAATATATGACTAAATGTTAATAGATATGTATACTTCTATTCTAATTGCATTGATTATTTATCAACTTAATCTTACTTTCACATAGGAAACATAATGGATAAAATAGTAATTTCGCGAGTCTTACTTTCATAGTCGATTATATTGTAAGCAATTCCTAAATATTTGTGGCATAAGAATGTTATATTTCATCTTGGGTATATAATCAGAACCGAATACCCATAATCGGAACCAATCTGAAATTTCTGGTTCGGTTCTGAATTCTCTCAAAAGTATCCATTGGATTCTAAATTTACGATCCACGGATATCGGTTCGGTTCCGGTTCCTACCCAGAACCGAAATGAGGAACCGAATACCCAAAAATGATTTAAGGTTTGAGTATGTTTAATATTATTTTTGGATATTTACCCGAAATTACAAATTTATACCCGAAATTGCAAATTATATCCGAAATGTTAAATAATATTCGAAAATTTTTCGGTTATTAAAAGTTTTTTTGGATATTTATACCCGAAATAGCAATATTTTACCCGAATTTTTTAAAAATATCCGGAACCATTTAAGAACCGAAACTTTTTAGGTATTTTACGGTTCTTCATAGTTTGTACTCGAACCGATAGGAATCGAACCAGAACCAAATCGAAAAAATTTATTTACCTATTAAATCCTAAACCTTTAGAACCGAAATACCCAAAACTGAACCGAATATCTAAATGCCCAGGATAAGTTATATTGGCAATGTGATTATCTTTAAGAGGGTCTTCAACAAACAACTGGAGCTGGAGGATTCTCTAGAAGAGGGTCTCAATCTTTTTTAAAAACGAAAGAATTTTATACTAAAAATCAGCGATGTTCACTTTTTAAATACATACAAAATTTATAAACTGTGTAAACATATAAATTTTTCAGAAATCTTTATTTAACTTCTTCGATTTATCCATAGCTAAACTGAATATTATGACCCCAACACCAAACCTTCTTCTAATTAGAATCCGACCAAACTCAGAACTCCACAACGATAATGAAAAACTTTAGAACGGAAAAATAATTTAGGATGAAAAAAAGTAAAAATCATTTTTTTTTTTGTTTTACTCTAGATTTGGTTTTCAACGAGGCACAATTTTTCTTTTTGTGACCCATATCTCAAAAATCTGTAACAAAAATGACTACATTTTACTTAAAAATGTCTTGTAATTTAATTACTTTGTTTGTTTTTCATCAGCCATTATGGATCAAATCACCTTAGTCAATCTCCTAAAACAAACATTTATATATTATAGATACTTATTTAGATTTTTTTCTTTTTATTGCTTCTAATAAAAATTTGACAAATCTTAAATATAACACTTGTCATCTATAGAAGTACTCAAAATCAATAATACAATTCACCCATTAATATACTTCTTTATAAATTCAAATCCCCTACATATTCAAATGATGTAATCAATAAATTCCTTATATGAGTTCACTGTCTAAAAGGAGTAAACTCTTGTTAATAGTATATATAATAGAATCCATAGATTAGTTTATGCTATTCAATCAAAACACTAATCTAGTGGTAATAACAATAAAAATAATTTTTGTAAACAGTAAAATTCGCCATTCGTCGACGGAAAGAGAGGAGAGAGGCCCAATATAAACACTAGTTTTTTACCAACTTACCCTTAGTTTCACCAAGGAGAGGCAATGTATCATGTATACACCACAGGAGTTATACGATGGGTAAAATCGTAATTTTTCGACAGTCCAAGTTCCATCGCCGATCAAAAACAGCAAACGAAACGAAGGCTTTTGGTTCCGCTTCGATCCCGTCCTCTCATGGCCGTTGCACCAACGTTGCTTAATTTCGATTTTCGAGCTCTTTAACTACGTACCCTTCGAAACGATCTAATCCTCTGGATTTTGGAAAACAAAGTTTTGTCCTTTTCTTCTTTCCCTTTGCCGCGGTTTTTGATTCTGAGGTACGAAGTGTGTGTGTGTCTTTTCGTTTCTCTTCAATCTCTGAACTTTTTTAATTCTGATTATTATAGGGTTTTTGTCTCTGGTGAATCACTGTTGCTTAATTGAAGATTCTCCTTTTAGTTCAAATTCTAATTGATTCAGGGGTTTTCTCTTAGGGTTTGTAATTGAAACTATCCAGTGACTAATTTAGTTCAAGTTTGATTCTTTTGTGGGATTTTGTGGTAATGAAGTTAAATTATGGTGGAAAGCATCAATTTTTAGGATATGATCAGTTCAAATTCTCTACTTAAAGCTTTGAGTTGTGCTAAGTTGAGGAATAGGCAATGCAGAGTAGCTGTGGTTTAGGCGTATATGGAATTATAATCTTCAGTTCTTCTATGGGTTTAATGATTAGAGATTTAGCTTCTCAACGGACTAAGCGGAAAGTGAAAATTGGAGGAAAGTTTCATTATCATATTAGTAAGGGAAAGAATAGTTCCTGGAATTAAGGTTAGATTTGTTTAGTTCATTTTCAGATTTTAGTTGAGGTTTTCAATTTTGTGTGTGTAACAATTTGCTGATTTGGTCAATTAATGTGTTTATTTATTGGTTTTGGTTCTTAACTTGGTATAGATTAGTTTCAGTATTTAGAATAAGATGTTTTTTTTGCTTTTATGGTTATGAGCATGGCTCTGGCTAAAATTTTATAATGAATGTATGCTTAGGAAGCTAGATAGATGCAATGACTGAGTGCATGAAGAAACCAAATTAATCTGAAACCACATTTAGATTCTGTCTGTATTTGTTTATAGGCTCTAGATATTGGAGTTTTTTCATGCTAGGCTTGGCCTTTTGAGGAGTTGGACTGTGTTAATCAAATGTTTCACTTGACTCTCGTGATTATTTTCATGTTTAAATTCTACATGAAACATGCTGGGATTTGTTTGTCTCCCAATTCACAGTACATATACCATTCTCATGGCAATGGCTTATGGCGTTTACTGATGTTTATGTTCTGTTTGTCACATTGCAGGTGCACCTTAAATTAATTATTCGAGAGCTGAATAATTAGCATTTATGTGATATAGCTTGTCACATAACATTTTCGAGAGCTGAGGGAATGTCAGCACCTGGGAAGTTTGATTATTCTTCCGGTGCGCTAGATAGGCCTCTATACAGATCTAACTTTGCTGCACAGATGGAAAGATCAAGTAGCATTCGTGAGTCCATGGAACATTCTGTCCCCTCTCATCCAAACTTGTTGAGGGGAACTTCACCATTAGCACAGACCGATGTAACAAATTTCTTTCAGTGTTTGCGTTTTGATCCTAAGGTGGTTGCCGCGGATCACAAGTATATTCGTCAAGGTGACTTTAAGCGGCATGTTAATATTGCTCTTGGACTACAAGGAGATGAGTCTCCTAGTGTAGCATTGAAAGGGAAGTTAATTCCATCCCCTGTACCAGAAGAGATCAAAAGACTAAAGGCTGGTCTGCGCGAAAACAATGTGAAGGCCAGGTAGTTTAACTACCACAAGTTAGTTAGTTGTGTTTAAAGTACTCTTTTGGCTAATTTACCCTTTTGGTCGCAGGGAGCGCGTAAAAATTTTCAACGAAGCTTCTTCTGTATTTAACAAGTTTTTCCCAAGTGTGCCTACAAAGAAGAGGTCTCGACCAGAAGGGTTTTCTGGTGAGCGCTCTGGTGATCGCTTGGTATCAGGACCAGGATTAGGTAAAATGGGCATTCAAGGTCAGACCCTGGCTGGTGGTTTTGAGCTTGACCAGCAAAAGTTGGATGAACGACCTAAAAGTGGTGTTCCAAATAAGCGAACACGTACTTCCATGGTAATTCATGACTTCTTTTTTGACAAAACTTCCTTTAACGTATAATGTATTACCCGTATTGAGTTGTTTTAGTTGAAATCGTGGTTCGTACTTGAACAAGTAAGCCTCATATGCTATAATGCACTTTCCTGTCCGCATTTTTATTGCATGCTTCTGGTTACTGGGAAGGTGGATCGTTTGAACAAGTTATTGGTGAAGAAAATAGAAACTGGTCACAAATGGTAGCATTGGATAAATTATACAAAATTCGTTACCTGAAGCAATTTGCTACCAAAAGTAGTAATTTATTATTTTCGAATTGCATGAAAATTTAGGTGTTAGATAAAGGAATGTTTTATTGTGGCAGTTGTCTTCGTATATTTAATAGATTCTCACTTATTCATAGTACTATAATGACCTGAATATATCTGATACTATGAAACCAACTGTTTAAAATAAATCTGCATTTGATGTTATTTTCTAAACTTAGGTTTTTTTTTATAGCAAGTCCGTCATTACTGCTTCTGAAAAACCTTAAATCTCTTTATTTTGTGGTACAGATGGATGTTCGAAGCAATTCTATTGTTCGACAGTCGGCTGCTGTAGATAGAGATAAAGAAATAATGCGGATGGCTAATCATAATGCAGTTCAGGGTGAAGATCGAACTTCACTTGGTATTGATGGTTGGGAAAAGTCAAAGATGAAGAAAAAACGCTCCTGTATTAAAACGGACTGTCATCCTAACCTGGCTTCAAGTAAAGTGGTTGATGGTTATCGAGACATGAAGCAGGGTCAACAACAGAAGCCAATGGGTGACTCCCGGACGAGATTGAATGGTGACTCGAACATCTTAAGGTATGACCCCTGTTGTATGTACGCGATAGCTTTTTGGTGCAGTAAACATACAGTGCCAGTGCTGATACTTACTATTCTTTCTTTATTGATTGTTTCCATGTTCTTAGAGGTATGTTCTCCGAATTACTTTGCTTGGATGTACTTAGCTAGCAGACTTTCTTTTAAAGGTCTCGTATTTGTAATACTTTCCATTTACATCAACTGTTCCCTGTTTGGAGTTTATTAGGAAAAGAAGCGTAAGTGGTAATGTTACGAACTTCGGTTAATTGCTCTTTACTGTCTCTTTAGTTGCATGATTTTAACTGAACTTATAGAAGTATTTGCTGGATTGATGAGCTTTTACGCCCTAAAATACTTCTGTATGTTGGAGATGTGTACTTCCGCCAACATTATCTCCCTTGGTTTTACTTTGACAATTTTACTGGTGATTTTTTGACTGAAGAAATGACCTGGATTTAGATGATTATTCAATGCACTGAAGTGGGGTAGATTATGGTTTGAAGGGTTCAAATTATGCTGGGATCCTTTCGCTTGATCTAATTGATCACTTTGTTGTGTTTTACTTCTTTATTTTCTCACCTCGTGTCGATCAGCTGGATTCTGTTTACCTTAATGGTTATTCTATAGATTAACATCTCCTGTTTAAATGACTTTAGGCAAGCGGCTGGTAATGGAGCTACTGGATATGGTAGATCTGATAGCTTCTCTCAGCAGACGAGCTTGGCTGCGCATTCCCCACTGTCAAGGGTCGATTCTGATCACAATTCTTTGTACATTGAGAAGAGAGAACGCTCCATTGGTTCAGATAAGGAAAGGGTGAATCTAAGGGCTGTCAGCAAGTATGTGTTATATCCGTAATCACACATTTTGAATCTTTTTATCATTCATTTCCATAAATCACATGCACCTTTATTAGAAGATTTCAGTTTAACTCATCTCTCTGATGTTTTAGCTACTGTTGTTTCTGATCATTGGTCTATGTACTTATTACTCTGTTGGGTTCTTTGAAGGTCCAATATTCACGATGAATTCAATTCCTCAAGTCTGGTTTTAAACACAAAACCAAACGCTTCAGTTCGCGGGCCTAGATCGGGATCAGGGCTACCTCCGAAACTGTCTCCAGGACTCCATAACACTCCGTCCCCAAGTGACTGGGATATATCTGGCTGTACAAATAAACCTCCACCAATGTCAGGGGTTACACATCGGAAGCGTATGGCATCAAATCGGTCTTCGTCACCACCTGTCACTCAATGGGCTAGTCAAAGACCGCAAAAGATATCCCGTATAGCAAGAAGGACGAATTTAGTCCCCATTGTTTCTAATAAGGACGAAGCCTACTCGGATTCTATATCAGATGCTGGTGGTAGTGAAACTGGGTTTGGGTTTCATAAACGCTCGCCAGCTGCTTCTCCTCAATTGAAACCAAAAGGTGAAAGCAGTTTCTCCACAGCAGCTTTGTCAGAAAGTGAAGAATCTGGTCCCCCTGAGATCAAGTCGAAAGACAAGGGGAAAGATGAGGTTGATGGGAAAGCTGCACAGAATATTCCTAAAGTGTCTATCACTGCTTTACAATCAAGAAAAGGTAACAAACCTGCTTCTGGTGAAGAGATTGGGGATGGTGTGAGAAGGCAAGGAAGGACGGGCCGTTGCTTTTCTTCCACAAGGTCTCTTAACCCAATGGGAGTAGAGAAACTTAAGAATGTTGGAACAGCGAAACAGCTCCGCAGTGCAAGAACTATTTTGGACAAGAGTGAAAGGTAGAGATCATTCTTAGTTTACACGTAGCCTCTAATTTTCTTTCTTCTGCGTTTGAAAGTTTTTGGGACTCCATGATGTTTATCTCATAGATTTCTTCGTGAATTCTGTGCAGTAAGGTGGGTCGTCCACCCACTAGGAAACTATCTGATCGCAAGGCTTACAAACGTCAGAGAGCTACGGCAACAAATGCTTCACCACTAGATTTTCATGGTAAAACACGTTCCGTTTAAAATATATTTTGTTCCCTTTATTTATGGATTACTTACGTTTCTTAGCCGGTTCAGATGATGGCCATGAGGAGCTACAAGCGGCTGTTAACTCAGCCGTAAATTTTGGTAAAATATTGTTTCCTCATTCACTTTTAGGTTGTCCACTCAACTTTTGTTTCTGGACTGAATTCTCTTGTCATTGATGCAGCTCAGAATTTTCCCAACTCTTTCTGGAAGCAAATGGAGCGCTACTTTTGCTTTATATCTGATGATCATCTCAACTTCATGAAACACCAGGTGAAACCTTTCACTTCATCCTCAGATCTCATAGTTAAGGATTTGACAGATATAGCTTTATTGGGTAATAATAACTAGTTAGTTGGCTAGGAATGTGCTAGAAGGGAAATTAGGGCTTGGATTTATATTTGGAAATGAGTTGCAATAATTTCACTATGCGTTTCTCCACACGTATTTAGCGGCACCCCACTAATGTAAAGGTAAAGGGCAAACAGTAAAATCCCAAATAAGTACAAAATTTGGCGTCAAGTGTCTGTTAGATTTGGTAAAAATATGTGATTTTGATAGATATTAATATTTGTGGCGTTAGGGAAGCTAATCGGAGCTCCCAAGCATGTTAACTTCAACACATTTTAAATAGTCAGTTAATAATGTACTGTTTTTTTTCCCCAATTTTCAGGGAGAACTATTCTCCATGGGTCCTTCACCACCCGTGCTGACATCCTCTAACATTGATAGCCGTGATTTATATCCTGAGGAACTTGCAACTAACAGTGTGGATTCCAAGGCTTCTCCACTTTACCATAGATTGTTATCAGCTTTGATTTCCGAGGACTCGATGAGTATGAATGAAGATCTAGAAGTTGATGGATTTGGGGCCATGCATGATCTTGATGACGACTCAGAATTCAGTGTTCTGAATAATAATGGGTTTAGAAACAATGAAAGGCTGGAACATGATGAATCAGAAGAAGATGGGTCTGCAATTCTGTTCAAGGGTGTTAATAACTCAGCCTACCTCTGCAATGGCAAATATTCAGATGATTCACCCATTGACTTCCCAGACATTCCGTACGATAAATTGGGGATAGATGAAAAGATTTTTCTGGAAGCTCAGTCTATTGGAATATCCTTAGAACCAATGGTATACAGTCTAGTATCTTAGTTATTGAGAAACTTGTTACTGCTATTTACTTTTGGCTGAAGTTTCTTGCAACTTGATATACTGTCTTGTGTCTTCTTACAGCCTAGTATCTCAAACGTGGAGGGCGAAGGAATCGTTGATGAAATAAAAAGGTTGGAGGAAGCCATCTGCAAGGAGGTCTCTTTCTCATCAAATACTATATTGATTTATTATGGTTTTCTCTTCTGCCTTGCGGGTTTTATTAAGTATTTTAGGTGGATTCTGACGTTTCTTAAGGAACCCTTGTAAAAGGACAAAAAGGAAATATTTATATGTCCCATGTTTCCAAAAAGTAATCGTTTGATGGTCTCTATGTATTTTCTCAGAGTTCCAAGAAGAAAGAGATTGTGGATAGGCTACTAAAGCCTGCCGTAGAGATGAGAGAAATCCAGGAGAAGTATGAATTTTCCCTTACTCCGCTTCTTCTGAACGCCTTTGTGGATATGGACTATGATCTAACGGTTTTGATCTTTATTTACATAGGGAGTTAGATCAGCTTGGTTATGATAAACTCATCGAAATGGCATATGAAAAAAGCAAGGTAAACTAATTGTCCCAAATTCGGCTCCTATTCAGCATTTTTTCTTGCTTCCCTAGCGTTGTTGCCAATTCACTTATCTGCTTAACTCCAAGTTCTTGGTTGATAACTCTGTCTCGTTTCTTTTACAGGCAAGTCGGCGTCATCACACCGTTGCTGGAAAGAATTCCTCTAACAAGATATCAAGGCAGGCTGCATCGGCTTTTGTTAAAAGAACGCTTGAACGATGCCATCAATTCGAAGAGACGGGCAAAAGCTGCTTCAGTGAGCCTGAAATTAAGGATATGTTCATTGCCAGGTTGGCAACAGCCGAAGATACTCTTGCGGACAAGGAGTATAATCCGTCGACTTCAAGTACGATCAGTTTTTTAAGATATTTATAAATAACGACATCTCTTTTATATACATTTTTCGCTCTGCTAATCTGTATCCGTATGCCTTTCCCCTGACAGCACCCATTGGGTCACAGCCAAGCTCTTGTTCGTTGGCACGCATTGGACAAAACTTGGAGAGTTATGGCAATTCTTCTGATGCTATACCATCTGAAAATGCTTTGCTAGAGCAAACGACAGAGGGAGAAGATACAGTTTGGTCCAATAGGGTCAAGAGGAGAGAGCTGCTGCTTGATGATGTTGGTATTGGGACACAACTCTCAAGTAGTACAAAGGGAAAGAGAAGTGAGAGGGACAGAGATGGGAAAGGGCAGGCTTCATCTAGAAGCGGAACCAATAAGATCGGCCGGCCTTCCCTGTCCAATGCCAACGGTGAAAGAAAACCGAAAGCAAAACCGAAGCAGAAAACAAATCAGATATCTTCATCTGTCAGGATCCCGGAGCAACCCATAGAAGCATTACCCAAATCGAATGAAGCAAACAATGAGTATGATAATTTGGAGGCACTGGACGATACAGAGCCGATTTTCGACTTCTCTCAGCTACAGATACCAGATAATTTAGGAGGTCCGGAGTTTGATGCGCAACCAGGTGATATTAGCTCATGGTTTAACATGGATGACGAAGAAGATTTCGATATCACGGAGCTTGAAATACCAATGGATGATCTCTCAGGGCTGAATATAAAGTTATGAGGTTACCTCTCCCGCTCTCACTCTAGCTATATCTGTATAGTCGTGTTGGGTTATACTAGTTAACAACAGCAGAAAAAAAGCATAAAGGTAAAAGAAAAGTTTTGCTTCCTTGAACGAATAACCAGTTACCGGGGGAATTGGTTATTCGTAATGTTTAGCTCCAGAAAATTAGGTCATATAGATTCTTTACTTCTTCTTAGGGCTTCTTTTTTTCGTCTTACTTATAACTTTGATTTCTCGGGTGAAACTTCTTGATGGATGCTGGATTTGGATCCGGCGGGTAACGGGTAGGTTGGTAGTTAAACTTCCGGCTGTAAAAAAGCTTTTGTGGCAGAAGAAAGAAAGGAAAAAGGAGTGATGATGGTGATGTTGTAGTACTATATATATACACATATAAATGGAGGCTTCTTCTTCTTCTTCTTCTTTTTTCTTTGGGTTTTTTCTCTTTTGTAGTTTTCATAACCTCAGAACAATTACCTTCTCTGTACATACATTTTATGATCCTTAATAAAAATCAGGTTCTTCCATGAGCAAGGTCACTGTGATATACTCTTCAGTCTTTTATCATCATGATTTGTTTTTGAATCGTCTTGCTCTCTTGCTGTTATCAGAAGAAAAGAAAACGATAACTATTCTCTTGACGCGGGTGATGTAGATTGTTGGGCTTTTCAACATTTACAAATACTACTTGACTTTTCATGATTAAAATCAATTGGGCTATAATGATTATTTATTATTGTCCTCGGCTTGTTTTCACGGAGTCGATATGAAATGGAACCTAGATATTGGAGCAAAATGCCATCTATGTTAGGAAGTAAAAGACTACTTAGAGAGCTGATGACCAAGATGGATCATCATCCTTGCACCACGCACGTTCTGGTCGCCTAAGGGCCCGATTTATCCCCCCTAACATTCTAACCATATTCATTTCATTGCAAGTCTTCTCGAATAAAAGTTACAACATTCAGAAATGCCTAGGGGGTTTAACCAAATACTCTGTAGTTTAATTTTTTTTTATAAAGAGAAGTACGATTGTTTTACGAGAATCCATATTTTGGTACAGACAGTAATAATGGCAATGAATCACAAGGCAAAAATGTGACGGGCAAAATCCGATTATGAGTCGGGACATGTTACCGCTGCTTCTCTCATGAATACGATTCAATCTTTAGCCACAAGTTTCACGTACTTCCCATCAACCGTGAATCTGGAGCTGGAGTTCACCTGCAAGAAAGAAAACACCAAAAGATTCTTAAAGTGAAAATCTGTCTAAAGGGAGGAAGAGATATGGTTGGATCTTAATTAGGCAGAATGAGAAGATTAACTGACCTTCAGCTCTAGCTCCGCACTGACGTCGGATTTGTCTCGAGTTATGCCTGATTCCACAAGAGACTTTAGAACGAGCTTCTTCAGCTTCTTCATCTTCAAAGTTTTATCTTCGCTCTGTATCAAATACGAATTCATAAATGTGCTACATTTATGTAGTCGCATTGCATTGATAACTACTGGATCTTGCAAGTTGCTAGAAATAAGTTTAATAAATAAAAGAGAGAATCAATGAGTTGATAGAAACGTACAGATTTCAAAGCCGATGTGATCAACTTCTTCCAATTGATTTTCTTCTCATGGTCCTGCTTCTTTGCTTTCTTTACTTCACTTCCTTCTTCGGCTTGAACTACCTCTCCGTTGCTCCCTGTTTCACCTAAAGTCTCTAGCTTTCTCTTTTTCTCAACATGCGAGTCTCCATCCGCAGCAACCGAGGAGACAGGTAAATCTTCCTTCTTCTCTTCCGAAACACCATTAGAAGCATTCTCAGTTGTATCCACCACAGGGTTTTCTGATCCTTGTTGCTTAGCATGGAAGGCTCTTGCTTTTCCTCGGTGTTTCTTCCCATCAGCATGGGCAAGCAAAGTCTGCTGGCTAGTAGCCTTTGTGTTACATAAACTGCAACCAAATATAGATACTCAAAACAACGTCCTCATAAAACTAACCACAAGATAACTCGCACAAACAACAACACACTCTTAAAAACTCTAACTCCTATCAAAAGTCCAAAGAGATATAGATAGAACCGGCTCTATACTACTCCTAAACAATGTAGCAGAGCCTCAATATGGAAGGAAAGGTGGAAAGAAGTAAGTACCTACAAAACCATGGATATCGATTAGATAAACCGACATTTATATCAAAGTCCGGCTGTTGCTTTGAATTGTCCTTTGGCTTTCCAGGTGTGCCATTAGATTGCTTTGACTGACCTTTTGGACCATATTTCTCCTAAACAACAGCAAAAGCAACAACATTTCTTCAGTCTCTAGTTCCAAAACACAGCAAAAGACCTAAACTTTAAGCTTATTTATGGTTGTAAGTACTTACAGCTTCAGTAATGCACTGGTTATGTCCTTGTACTCTATCTTGTCCAAACGTCTCTCCACAGTCGATGCACGATAACTATTCGATTTGGCAACAAAAGGAACGAGATTTAACAGAAGAACCATTTAAAAAGGTTCAATTTTTTACAAGGTTAGGAATTCAAAGTCGAGACCTTTGTGGCTCTGCACATCCTGAAGTGAGCCAGGAGCTTTGGCTTCTTTAAACTCGCTCCACAGTCCTCGCATTGAAACCAAACCATTGTCTTCTTCTTCTTCTTCCGATTGTCTTCGTGAAAATCTTGAGGGAAACAACAATTTTCCAGAAGAAATCTAGCAGCGTTGATCGGTGGGAGATGGGTTTAAGACCGAGCCCAGTGTACAGATTAGGGTTTAAAACAGTGTTGAATGATGAAGAATTGTTTTGTCTATTGAAGTTGTCAAACAACGCGATGTTTTGGAACATTGAAAACGACATGGTGTTCTAATTTCTAAAGGTGCGACGGACTGATTTTCTTCAGAGTGCAGGTAGATTTAATTTTGGTCTAACCGAACCAACGCCTAATTACCATACCACACTGAATAAACATAATTTTAATCAGAATTTTACATTTTAATCAAAATATGTTATTCAGACAGGTTTAGTTATATTAATTACTTAGTTATGCTATTATTTTTGTCCAGGCAAACCAAAAAATAGTCAAATCAAACCGAATCTAACCCAAAATGTTCGGTTCTAGTTTGGTATATATTTAGCACTACTCACGCGCACAAGGAACCAAAACGATCTTGAAACTTTGAAGTCAAGACAAAATGTGGCAAGAGAAGCTAGTAAAAGAGACTCCAAAAAAGTTTTAAAAATGTGGCAATCTCTTTGGAGGTTATTGATGGTTTGTCACATTCCTCCGTCTCTGTATCTTCACCTCAAGTTGGCTCTCTTGCAAAGAGCTTAGTTAATTTCTCGAGTTTTTTGTTGTTGTTGTTGAGTATGCTCTGCTTTAGAGCTTTGTTTTGTACTGTTCAGAGTTCATCTTCTTCATTAATGAATCTTTAATGCAAAAAAAATGAATCATACGGAAAAAGAAGACTACAAATTCTCATAAATATCAGATTTTAATCATTAGCCTAATTGATCTCAGCTACCTCGGATACCAAGAATGTTCGACATCACCAAGATATTGCCCCGCCATCCCCATATAATTCGATGGAACAACGGATCCCTGGTTCATCAGACCCGAGCCATGAATATAATAGTTCGGTAGACTACCAACCATTTGATTACCCGTTAATACACCATACATCGGTTCAAAACCAGGAAGCTGAGAATGTCCGTAAAAAGGCATGTTCTGTCCATACATCTCCATAGTCGGTTGTTGGTGTCTCTGCTCATGTACATGTCTGTGAGCTAGTTCAATCCCCGGCAAGGCCACATCACTCTGATTAGCCATCTGAGTTAGATCAATCTTCGACGGTTCAACCGTGTCATGGGCCTTTCCAGCCCCATACGGCTTCGCTGAAGCAAGGTTACATACCACGGTGCGGTTGTACATCCTCTTCTCCGGATTTTTCAGTGCCTTTACTGCGCCTTTCCGTGTTTTAAACAACACGAATCCATACCCTTTTGATCTCCCTGTGTCCTTGTCCATCACCACGGAACACTCCTCTATCTCTCCGTAGGACTCAAAAGCTGCCTTGAGGTGCTCGTGCGTTGTGTCCCATCCAAAACCACGCACAAATATATTGCGTTGAGAGATGTCACGATCCGCTGATTCAATGATGGCGGACATCAATCGAGAACCCTTCTCGGCGGTCTTGTATACGAGGTTAACAAGCTCTTCCTTAGAGTAAGATACCAATAGCAGTTTCATGTCTTCCTTGTCATACTCAAAATCTGAGTCCGACTCAGTCTGCTTCTTCTTCCCCTTCTTCTCATGGTCTTGCTTCTTGGCTTTCTTTGATTTCCCTACTTCTGCTTCCTCGGCCTGAACTACCTCCCTCTTCCATGTTTCATCGAAAGTCTCTAGCTTTCTCTTTTTGTCAGCCTGTGAATATCCATTCGCAACACCCGAGGAGACATGCAAGTCTACTTTCTTCTGTTCTGAATAACCTGTATCCTTCTCAAATTGATCCTTCTTATCCAACGTGGATTGTTCTGATTGTTGTAGTTGATTAGCATTGAACCATTCAACATTTTGTCGGTGTTTCTTGCCATTGGCATGGGAAAGCAAAGTCTGCTGGCTAGTAGCCTTTGTGTTACACAAGCTGGAACAAATACATACATATTTAAGCACCATGAGAGAACTGTTAAGAACGAACACAGAATCTTCTATAGTAATCATAGTATATAATCAAAGAAAAGTTCATGAAAACATACCAAAGAGCCACTAACTTAGGGCCTTGCGCCGTGCCTAGAGGCCTCCAAAACCAACTAAATATACGACACCCCTTAATAGATGATGCCTCTCCAACTTATAATGATCCTAGCCACAACTAACTTACTCAGGTGGCATGTCTAGTTGGTGAACACTCTTACTAAGATCACACAAACAAGGCATTTGCAAATTGCTATACAACTTAAACAAAGTTTCCATCAGCTTTTTACCACTCCAAAGATAGATAAAGTTTCTTCTAGAACGACGTTATAATAAACCTAAACAGTGTCGACCAGCCTCAATTATTTCGTAATAGATATTGACGTTTCTCCCCGCTAACATATCACTAAGTTCACCTCAAACACGAGTAGCCATTTTCTACTTGACATAACAAAATGGCATGGAAAGGCGAAAGATTTGAGGAATCTGATTACCTACAAAACCATGGATAATGATTGGATAACCCGATGTTTACATCGAATTTGATCTGTTCCCATGAGCTGTCCTTCTCCTTAACAACCGTGACATGTTCTGGTTGTCGTTGCTCTTGTTTATCATCAAACCGTTCGACATTTACTCGGTGTTTATTCCCAACGGCATGAGATAACAAACTCTGCTCGCTAGTAGCCTTTACGTTACACAAGCTGGAACCAAATAGATAAACATCTCACCACAAGAGAGAACACACACACACAAACAATAATACGTTTCAAACAAAGTCTCAATTCGGTTTATCAACAGAAAATCCAAAGGAAGATAAATAAGGCTTCTTCTATAAATCAAAAGAAAAGATATAAACTTGTTACAGAAAGTGAAACAATAAAAGGTGAAAGATGTGAATAATACCTACAATACCATGGATATTGGTTTGATAACCCAACATTTAAATCGAAATCAAGCTCTTGTATAGAGTTTGGGTTTGCAGGTGAGACTGAGTCATTATATGCTTTTGACTGCCTCTTTGGACCATATTTCTCCTAAGATACAACAACACCAACAACAACAACAAGAAACCATTCAAGACACAGAACAATTCTTGAATCTCTTGAACTAAAAACTACAAAATACTTACAGTCTCGGTCATGCATTGAGTATGCCACTGAACACTATCTTGTCCAAACATGTTTCCACAGTCGATGCAAGATAACTAATAACACCACAAACACAGAAAGAGATTAAAGAGAAGAATTTATCAAAAAAAGGTTTCAACTTTACCAAAAGCAAAGAAGATACCTTTGTGGCAGTGCACATGTTGAAGTGGCTTCGGAGCTTTGGTTTCTTCAGATTCTCTCCACAGTCTTCGCATTGAAACCAAACCATTTGATTATCCTTTATGTCGGAGAGATTGAAAACCCCTTCCAGATCAAAATCATCGTTGCAGGATTTTCTAACTACGTTCTGTTTTTTATTTTAAGATACTAAACAAAACGACATGGTGTTTAGTTACCTGACTACAAAACGACCTGATTGCTTTTTTCATATATTTAAAGAAACTCAGATTGATATAGAATTCTGCCAGACTCATGGGGAAGGATCTTCTCTCTCTCAGGTATGCCATATATTAAGAGCATCACGTGAAATAATGCACACACGACATGGACATTATATAAAGCAATACACAGACCGTGTAAAACAGTGACAAAATGGCAAAGCCACAGTTAGTTAAAGAACACTGCACTGCGCCTAATTAAAGAAACTACTGCTACAACTGAGCTGCTGTGTCTGGAAAGTGATGAGAGCGTGGCTTTTAACAGCCACCTGATCTCTGTTGATTTCTTCTAGTATTGGGGGGGATATTTGAAGTTCTAGACCATGAAGCTAACAAGACCATCAATGCCATTGGACAGTGGCGTGGCGGAAACAAAGACTACATCAATGCTCTTATAGTTGCAGTAAGCAAATGAATTCCAGAGTCACATATGTAAACTATGGACCTTTTAAGTATTATATTGCATACAATGTATCAAGGCAATCAATGATAAATTCGAAATAAAAAAGGATCTTCAGTTCGAATCAAGCTTTCAGATTGGAACTTCAGACACCAAACCGAGAAAAGAAAAGTGATCTTTAGTCATACTTATTCTATCAAACTTAAAATAAATAAAAAAAGTCTAAAAGCAGTCTTGTTCAAAAGAAGATGACTCATGACTAAACTTGCACTTGCACTAAACTTGGAACATAAGAACAGCACACAAATCTCCCAAACTTCAACCATTTATACTGAGCTTCTCTCATGTTGACTGATCTGAAGTATCCATCTTCTCCAATGATGTAAGCCACTTGGTTGAGACCGGTCCAGGGCGCTATATGGAAAACCACAGCGACTTTCTTATCCTCATCAATGAAGAAGCTCCGACCATTAGGAAAAATAAAATGATCAGCCGGTAAATCATTGGTATCCAGTGTCAAAAACTTGGTCCACGATACCGCATTAGACTCAATCTTAGTGGTAATCCAAATCACTATTGTGTCAGACGTTTTGTAGTGGTTACATAACAAAGCGATCTTCTCATCTCTAACACAAGTCACCTCATTAGCGTAAGGTTGAGGCAGAGGCAGACACGGTCCAAATCTCTCTGTTGTGAAATCAAAACAGAGTAAACAATTCTTTCTTCCCTCTCTTACGCAAAAGTAAGTATTTCCCTTCAAAGACACGCTATTACGATCGCCAAACAGATCCCTCAAGTCGACACCAAGAATGGGATTGACATGGAGAACCCTCCATGAAGCAGACCTAAAATCGAAGACATCGATGAGGTAACTTTTTTTACCAACTTTGTTGTAATACCTAGAAAACCTGAGGATTTTGTGGTTACGGTTGTTGTTGTCGTCTTCGTATCCAATATCATACATCTCTGAGCTGCTGTAGAAACTTGTTATGGGTCTGGGTCTGGGTAGGAGCCATCTGGTTTGCCCCAGATAGGGGTTCCACACCAGAAGTTTCTTGAGGTCATTGAGGACGCACAACAATATGCCGTCGCAGTGAAAGACTTGACATATGTCAACTTGACGATGGTGAGGGATACTTATTTCCTTCAGATATGGCTCAGCCAAGTTGTCGTAGTCGTAGTCTTCGTTGCGGATTCCTTGGAGTTCGAATCTCAATACACAAATCCTAAAATCTCTAACCGTGAACGCCCTAAACTGTTTCTCTACCGCTCCTTGACCCAAAACCAGAGTTTTCGATAAAGCGTTCCACGTTTTGCAAGAAGATCGCACTGCGTTTAGAGATGTCAATGGAACCCTAGAAAAAATCTCCCAAACCAAATCCATTGAAAGATCAGATAGTGTCGTCATAGTTCTTCCAAAGTTTCAAACAAAAAGACCTTTTAACTTTCTTCTTCTCTCTATATATAAAGTTATAGAGACGACGTTGCTTGATGTGTCGGCCAATGTCGAACCCTAATTGTAACTATGTTTTTGTTGTACTTATACGTAATAATAATATTTTCTTTCGGTCTATAAAAAATCCCCAATAAATAAAATTATATTAAGCATGAAACTCTCTTTCATTACGTCTGGTTGGTTGGTTGGTTTCTTTAGTTTCTCCCAGTTGCACTAAACTTGGAGCATAACTGCATAAGAAGAACACACAAGCTTGGCAGAATCTCAGAGATTCGGACATACTCTCATGATGTTGACAGATTTAAAGTATCCGTTCTTTTCTAACGATGCAAGCCATTTGATACTAACGGGCCTTGACGCGTCTATCAATTAATAAGCACAGCAACTTTCTTCTCCTCCTCAATGAAAAAGCTACAAACTTGGAAAGAATCCAGAAATTTATCCGGTAAACCATTGATTAATCTCATATCCAGCCTAAAAAAAAACTGCTCCAAGATGCCGCATTGGGCTCAAGATTAGTCGTAATCCAAATCTGTAATGTGCCTCGGAGATAATATAACACCGAGAGCTTCTCATCTTTAACCCAAAAGGCCAAAATAGAACCAGATAACGAAATTTAACTGTGTAAGGCAGTGGCAGAGGCTGTCCAAAACCTCTCTCTTGTAAAATCAAAACAGACTAAATAATCTTTAAGTGATTCTATTTCCTCTCCACGTGAAAAATAAGTACAGTATAACTTTTATAAATTAATACTCGATAAATTAATAATCTCTATAAATTAATAAATTTTACCAGTCCCAAGTTGGGACAGTGTAAAAATTAACAAAATTCGATAAAATAATAAGATAATAATATTTTTAAAACCTCTATGTAAATATATAGTCCCAACAATAGTATAAATTAATAATTAGATATGTTTAAGCGTATATAGGTAAGATAATATATTAGTATAGTGTTTTACTTTTTACATAAAATTAAGATTTCATTAATATTTTAACTTTTATTTTATTTATAATATCAAAAACCCTTACTGAAAGTTATCTTTTAGATTTAAATTGAAAATTTATAAAGAATTGTAAACACGATGATTACTTTTATACTTCTAAATGTTTTAAAATATATTTTAATATTATTTTTAATTTCATTTTTATTATTGCAGATTGTAATTATTATTTCTTACATTTTGAACTTATGAATTTACATCATTTTTACATGAATACTTAATATATCTTATTAAAATCTATTTTAGTGTGATAAATAATTTTTTTTTTATAACTTTAAGTCTGTATATGTAATTTTATTAGTGGTTTCATTTATATTTCTTAGAATAACATTGTTTTTTTAAAAAAATAGAAAAAATTATGGATTAAAAATTTATTTTCTATAAATTAATAATTATTAATTTATCGATTAATTAATAACTCTATAAATTAATAAATTTTTAAAACCCAACATTATTAATTTATAGAGGTTTTACTGTATTTCCTTTAACAGACACGCCAATATGATAACACGGTTCATCACAGTCGAGAATGACATCAAGAACCCTCCATGAATCAGAACTAAAATCGTACACTTCCGTTTTTTTCTTCACACCTCAAGATTTTGTGGTTACGAGTATTGTATCTATAGACGACATTTTTCTGAAAATGTTCATACAAGTATAAACAGAGATGCAGACGTAGATATACAAATCGTTTTTTATGAACTAAGTGCCTTACTCCCCAAGTAACCCTTGAGGACATCCATGACAGCTCCAAAATCCGCCTTCACTTCAACCGGCGGGTTTGAGAACCGGCAAGCCATATCAGGTATCGCTTTGGAGTGGTAATCGATCTTAGCCTGAGTGAATTTCAGCCCGTGAGCAGTACTCACCACAACGGTCCGATCAGTCGGTGAAATCACCCCTTGGTTCCTCAATTTGAACAGAGCTGTTAGGGCAACACCAGTGTGTGGACATACAAACATTCCAGTCGAATCCGCCTGAGCCATCGCGTCCATAAGCTCCTCTTCTGTAGCCTCTTCCACAATACCGTCGCAGTTTTTAAGAGCATATACCGCCCTGTCTATCGAAACAGGATCACCAATCTGAATAGCAGAAGCGAAAGTGGCATTCGCCTTAACCGGTTTGAAATCTTTCCACCCTGCCTTGTAATGCAAGTAAAGCGGATTCGCATTAGCCGCTTGCGCGCAAACCAGCCTCGGGATCCTATCCACAAGACCAAGCTCTTGACACATTTTAAAACCCTTGTAAAACGCATATATGTTACCAAGGTTGCCTCCAGGAACAATCACCCAATCAGGAACTTGCCAATCAAACTGCTGAAGAATCTCTATAGCTGCAGTCTTTTGTCCTTCTAACCTCAAACTATTCAACGAGTTCGCCAAGTAAATCGGTAATTCCGATGTAATATCCTTAATCAGCTTCATACATCCATCAAAATCAGTGTCTATGCTCAGAACAAACGCACCGTTAGCTATCGGTTGTACCAGCTGAGCCATGGAGATTTTGTTCGCCGGTAAAATCACAATCGAAGGGATTGCGGCAGATGCACAATAAGCAGATAAAGCAGCTGAAGTATCTCCGGTGGAAGCACATCCAACTCCAACCACCGGTAGGTTCATCTTCCTTAACCGATTGACTTGGCTGACTAATACAGTCATTCCAAGATCCTTGAAACTTCCTGTATGGCTAATACCACAATGCTTCACCCACAAGTCGTTCATTCCAAGAAAGCTTTTCCCGAATCTTTCCGCCCAGAAGAGATTCGAGTTTCCTTCGAAAGTCGAAACGATGTCGTCGTCGTCGATTTCAGGAAGCACCCACTCTTTCTTGGACCATACTCCAGATCCGTACGGCCACTTTGTTTTCCCGACGCGCGAGTCGAACAAGTGGCGCCAGTAAGCTCCGTCGTAGTTCTTCAAGGCGTCGAGGTCGTGCTGAACGTCGAGCAAACCGCCGGCTTTGCTGCGGTAGACGATTTCGTCGAGGGAGTAAGACTCTGTGGACTCGGGCGGTGCGTTGAACGGGACGTATCTGGCGGAGAATGGATTCGGGGAGGTGGAGCGTTGGCGGCGAGCTTCATCTCGGATGTTGTCTCCGGTTCGAGAAGGCTTTACGGTGGTTTCAGCCGGAGAAGAAGAAGCACCGTTGGTGTTTCCATTGGTGGATGAGACGATGACGTGGCGGTTACGGAGGATAACGGTTGATCGACGGGAGTGGAGAGAGTTTGGGTTACGGAGGTTGAAGGAAGAGAGAGAGGAATTGAAGACAGAGTATGACGCCATTTTTTAGAGAGAGAAGAGAGAGATGGAGAAGTGAGAGGCGGGGAATGTTTGTGGCGGCATGATAGAGAGAAGGAAGAGCCCAAAATTTAGCTAAACCGGAATTAATTTTGAGAACCGGGGGTTGCGGTTTAGCTGTAACTGATATTGACGTATTGATATGTGGGCCCATACCGTCTAAGAACCATTTGGATATGGAACATATCCAAAAGTTTAAACGTGTGTTTTGTCGTAATTAACGAGTACAAATCATAGTTGGAACTACTCCATCTCTATCTCTCTTCTCTCTCTAAAACATGGATATTCCATTCCCATTTTTCAAAAGTAAGCTGATATATATCTAGTCAGAATGTGATATGTTTTCTTGTAGCATAATGTTAATTTTAAATAATGAAAATCCATCCCCAAACTCAAACAATTCACCCCAAGCAAGGTTTATATATAATTATCATTATTCCAATTATATGTGAATATGTGAGGTTCAAACACATATTTAATTGGAATAAAGTATAATTTTCCAATTATTTTTTAAAATTCAATCTCTTATCATTATTTTAAAACTTAATTTTTTTTCCCACTTAATTAAAAGCTTCATATATTAAATCAAAATGGGTTCGAATTCTAATAATATGTGAGTGGCGAAAGAGGCAGACTGATATGACTTACATAGGAATAAAGGGTTCCCCATGCTCTAACCTTTCTAGTAAGGAAATCAGCACAGTGATTTTAAGCATGAGGGATAAGTCTAAAATTACAAACATCGAAACGACCTCTTAACTTCCAAAAATTTTCAGTTTTTGTCCTAAAGGCTGTCCAATCAGCTGGCTCTTCGATCATTCAAATCAAGTTCGAACAATCTGTCTCAAAACAGATCGATGTTACCTCTATATCACTAAAAGATGTCATAGCCCAAATAAGTCTATCCAATTCGGCATGTAATGCTGACAAGCTTCTACGGCATCCTTACTCTCCGATCGTGAAGTCTCATGTTATCCCTATAGCACCATCCAAATCCAGTAACTAATCCATGATCGACCTAAAAAACATAGATTTGGCATATTAGGGGTCGAGGGAAAACGGCTCTAAATCTTAGTTATTTTTCAAAATGTACTGGTATTACATGACATCTCTTATCATTTTATATGTCATCTTTGATTATGATTATATATAACTTCAGAATACTATGTATACTAGGTAGTAGCCTATACAATATGTATGATGAAGTATCCCCTAATAATTTTATAATATTTGATTTACATTATAATTTTTTAAATTAAAAAAAATACTTTAAAATAATTCTATAATAATTATTATTTTAATATGGTGCACTTATAAGTTAAAATCAATAAAAATATGTAATAGAATATAATATAAAAGAAATTATTTAATATTTTGTGTTTCCATTTATCAATATATGAGTTTCTCTAAATTGAATTCAGTTTGATGATGATTCAAGTTCTATTTCTAGCCTAAATTTAAAATAAATTATAATTCAAAAGTAAATAATTGTGTTTTGTAAATAAATAACATTAAATATAATTGTTCATAATGTAGGTAAATAACATAAGTGACACTATATATGTGTTTTTTTAGTGATAGAAAAAACTATATTCTTATAAATGGTTAAACTCCAATAATGTTTTAATAAGTTATAAAATAAATAGTAGAAAACTGAATGTATAATTTTATTATAATAAATGCATATCCATAGTTATATAAAAACTATTAGAATAATATTTGTTCTCATTTTATAATTAATAGGTAAATAATCTAAGTGATATTATACATATCCTGTGTGAATGAAATGATTTCTGAAAAATTTAAAATTTTATGATTTTATAATAAACAAAATATATAATAAATGATAGAAAAAAATAAATGTGTATCTAAATTAATTTATATTTTATTAAAATAAATAGACATATGTAGTTATAAAAGGAGTATTATTAATTATATGATAATAACATATATTTTAATTATTCTTGTAAAATATGCCTATTTCTATATTTGTCTTGAGAAACCTTATTATGATGACACATCATCATATACTCTTATAAATCACATGTGATGGTAAAGTTAATTTTTTTTTTAAAATGATATTCAAATAATATATAGAGAATGAATAAATCTTATTATTATGCAATTTTCAAAATCATGAAAAAAATACAATCTAACCCTAGAATTTCCATCAAAATTACATTTGTTGGTTTGCTTTAACTGAAATAAATGATGCTTAATTTGAAGATTAATGTTTCATGCATGATGAAATTTAATCACTTTGGAATTCAGAAACATGCATTAAGTTTATTTTTCCAGATTTTGGATGTTAATTTATAATTTTGTTAGTATCAAAGCTTAATAAAACTGTATAAATAGTTCATTAATTTTTTTATATCCTTGCTGCTTTATATCTATATTTCAAAATTCTAGTATATAGAACATCCAAATGTTGTTTGAATTTGTTAAATTGATTAAAATATTTAATCTATTTATATGTCCTAAGCTTTTATGATGACTAGAAGAGAACCCGCGCAAATGCGCGGACTTTCTTTTTCTTCTTAAAATTTTAGTTTAAATTTTTTAATTTTATGTTATATCAATGTATTTTTTGAAAACTTTTATAAAAAAAACACTTAAATCTTTTTTTTTTAAAATAATACAATTGTTTTGATGATTAATCTCTTCATGTTTTTCTAATATTTTTCATATAACACTTTATTAATAGTGTTCATATTATTCATCTAATTACTAAATTATATTAATTCATTATTTTTGATTTACTATTTTGAATTTTTTTCACACAAATTTTACTATATCTATTTTTCATGGTTTTAAATTATGTATATTTTTATGTTTTTGTTGCTCTTTTCTCTATTTTGTGTGACATTATTCTCTCTATTTTTGGTAATTCATTACATATTTATTTATTTATTAATTATTTTGTGTGTCCTATAGTTTTGTTTTTGTCCTATAGTTTATAAAATCTTTTTAATTTTTTTTTGTTCCCATAATTTGGTATTTTTCACTTCTATATTTGTGTGTACAATATTTTACAAACATTAAAAATTCATTTAAATTTTGTATATATAATAGTTGTATAGTTTATAATATTTTTGAATTAAATATGAATTTCATATATTGTATGTTTCTATTTTAATAAATTTTTAATAATTAAATTTAAGTTAGATGATTTTAAATTAAATAATTAATTGATGATATATCTTTAATTTTATTTGTTTAAAAATGCTGAGGTGTCAATGCAGGAGAGCACTCCTTCAACCATTATAGTATAGATTTTGGCTTTGTTATATATGGTCCAAAATCCAAATATTAAAGTTATGTATTAATATTTATTGACAGTATCATATTTATAATATATGATATATGATAGTAAATATTATGGATTGATTTATATCAACATGCTCACATTTACAATATATTCACATATAATTATTTACAAATACGATTTCGACCAGGACCACCATAGTAAAAAGAAGCTCCCCATTGACGATGAAAAGCATTTTGCACTATATTATAACAATATTGATTTGTTATAAGGGGTGAAAGTCCTTCAGGAGGTTTTGTAATATCACTTTCATCAATTATCTCAAGATTTCTAAAATAACTAGCTTTTTTATATCCTTCATTTCCAAAACGTCCACTCCCCATATTTGTTGATGTGTGTTGTGAATGTTCTTTGAAATTTATTATTTCACCTCCCCACTGAATTTGTGAAGCACCCTTTTGTAGATCTTTAAACAATGAAGAAGGCCAATATCCAATAATTTGATGATAACCTAATTTCAACCACCAATTCCCTGTGTGGTAATCCTATAATTAATAAATATAACACAGCCATTAACAATTTGTAAAAGTTATAAGAGTGAATATATTAGAAGTTATATGGTAAAAGAGACTTTGGTGATCTTAACTTTCCATATATTTATGCGAAATGATGCTTGTCGACCATCCAAGAAAGAAATTTGAGGCATGGCTCCACCTATAGCAAATTCTTGATTGACAGGAACAAAACCTGGACAATTAAGATTGTAACAACCTGAGTGGTTGTATTCATTAGCCTATTATGAAACAACACACAAAAAAAAAAATATTTTATTATACTTAATAAGACAAAAACAAATCTTGAATCTACAAGTAAAACAAAAATAAAATTAAAAAATAAATTAAAACAAGAAAAAAAAATTTTATAAACATTAACTCACAGTCCAATAAATAAAAAATCGAGTCTTGTAATCACCATATAAATACGGATATACCTAATTAATAATAATAATAATAATAATAATAATAATAAGAATATATATATATACTTATGTGTGTGTGGGTGGGTGTGGGGGAATGTGCTTAAACATGAAAATATAAAAATAAACTAAAACCTGCCAACCAGCTTCGATGGTGTCACGGTGTACCAGCTATAATCCATATTTGTGCTAGACTAAATCCTCTTCGTGTTTGTAAATTAGGGTTCCACACATTTAGATCTGCTATAGCTCCATGGAATTTGGTTTGAAGAGAATTTATGTACACTATGGCATACTATATATGTATATAATTAGGTTTATATAATATATAAGAGAAGTATGATGATTTCATATATATATATATATATATATATATAAGTACACACACCTCATGTGTGGCGTTATCTGGTGGATTAGCTGACTTCGGTTGAGGGATGCTATTGGGATCCTTTTTTCCGTATCTTTCGATTAACTTCATTTGTAAAATATTTTCTCTTCTTGTTCTTATAATTGGAATACTATTTTTAGGACATTTTCCGTTGATTGTCCAGAGTTGCATCACCATACTGTGTTTTTCAGTGTTTGCAGATTCATTATACCATCCTTTTGGATAAGAACTTGGTCTCATCTACAACGTAAAATTGTTATAAAGAAAACAATAGATTATACTTAAGCGATGATATACACAGATGTAATTAGTTCAACTATTTATGATGAGATTATTTTAGTGCTATTGATCCAAGTTTGAATCTAGTTCTACTTCTAAAAAGTATATATGAATCATGTGGTTTATAAATTAAATATGATAAATTATAAACAAGAAGTCCAGAAATTTATGCTAAATATATTAATAATAACTAAAAATAAATTAAAACCTGAATGGTGTGGTTTTTGAATAGTGGATGATCAAATATTGGATGATTCTTCATATGAATACAATCTATAATATCTCCGTCTGGACTCTATACAAGAATTAACAATAAATAAAACAAAATACAAAAAATTTAGTTTTTATAACTCTTTCCACAACCCACAAATTAAACGAACCTTTATAGATTTAAGAGCAGGTTTATTTAGTTTTTTCAAAATTTTATTTATTTCAGCATCACGAGTATTTGTATTTTTTCCGGTGACCATTACAACTATGATTAAAATGACGAACACAATTGAACTTGCTATCATTCGATTCATCATTATAGAAGTATCCAAAACGTTTTGATTTTTTTGAAGTATATCTTGATTGTTCATTGATGATTAAGTTAAATATTGTTCTATATATACCAAAAAGGTTATACACAAAAATAACAAATTTTTGATATTTTGATTTATTTTAATTTGAAAAAAAACTAGAAAAAATGATATCCAAATAAAGTATATATTGTTGCTTGTTATAGATTATTTTCATTATAAACATAGACAAATGTAAATAATATAGTAATATATAGATTTGCCCAAATATAGGGAAAAAACCTATTGTATTTATGAAATTTGTAAAGATGTCAAAGATATCTCACAATAAGTTTTATTTTTTAAATGTAGATTATGTTAGAAAGAAAAATTTTAAATAATCTCAATCTAAACAACTAAAAAAAAAGTAAAAGTTTATTTTTTTTGTTTGCATATGTTTATCAAACAAATTTTGAAATCTTTTGTAGTATTATTCCGAAGTTTTTTGTCTACTCGTGCAAGATTGTCTTCCTTCTACGATACCAAGATCTTGAACATTTATAGAATAGGCTTTGAGTAGGGGACGGAGAACATCCACTAGAGAGAATGAGAAATTGGGTTTGGTACAGTGGGTTGTGACAAGCCTCAACGAAGCTTCTCCCTCCTACTGACAAGGCATGCAACACATACATCTCTAGAGGTGATCTAAATGGGAAGAAGAATAGGTTTCCCATCCAAAGATCCTCTGATGCCTAAATCAATATATCCCATAACTGAGAGTAATTTTAGTAGATGGTGAGTTGGGGGTTTATTTTGGCGATCCCGCCAGATGGTTGATATCATATTCTATTATAAGTGTTTATTCTTTTAGGGAGAGGTTTCGGGCTGGGTTGCAGTTCTCTTATTCTGCACGCGGATAAGGTGTTCATAGAGGTTTACCTTGGGTATTCATAGAGGTTTACCTTGGGTGTCTACTACACATGCTTGCCTGGGGTATAATTTTTGTGTGTTAGATACCTCTCCACCTAATTTGGGTATCAGTTGAGTAATTACATGATGACATGTCTTCCCACGGGTGCTATATTTTTCACCCAGAATGGCTGTGGCAAATGTGGGTCCAACAAATGCTCATGAACTTACGTAGGATAAAAGGCATGAAGTCGCTCTACATGCATATCTATTCTTGCACATGAGTCAAACAATTAATTTAATTCATACTCAAAAGGTATTGGTCGGAGGATCCTTTTGGGGGATTGACGCACGCCAATAGGCATAGAAGCGCCATGGCGGGAGGTAACGGTTATGGTTTTTTTTACTATAAACAGACCATGATATTATCTAGCTGTCGGGCCAAGCATAGGGTGAACCATCGTTAATTGCAAGTAAGTGAAAATTACCTAAATCTATCCTGTGGGAGTAAGTCCAGCCTCGAAGACTTCCAAGACATGGTCATATTTTGGTATGCAGGGCTTTGGCTGGGTTCCTATGCACAAGCTGTTAACATGAAAAATGATTGTTGTTCTTTCCACGAATGGGCGCGTACTATCTAGTGATGAATACTATCTAGTGGTGAACAAAGTATTGGTCCAAGGAATGCTACTCTAGTCCCAACTGATGAACCAGAAGCATTGGATTCTGAAAGAGTTAGTTTATTAATTTAAAGAGAAAAAAATTACAAATAACTGATGCATTATACTCCCGAACTCTCACATACATTTGTTGAGTTTAAAAATATCCGTATAAATAAATATCATATTGAGATTATGAAGAAAATAACATTGAATATCTTTGAAAAAAAATTTCATCCTCTAAATTATATTGTAAAAGGAAAAATATGATTGAATCATATATATTACAGTAAACTTATTATAGTAAATCCGAAGTTTACTAGTATATTTAGAGTTTGTCATGAAATGAATTCATATTAAGGTAGTTTTAGATAAATCTCACCTCACACTAATTGATTTGTGTCTGAAGAACAACTAAATTAGAAGAAAAGAAAACATGTGATCTATATCCACTTAGATCCAAACGACACAAAAGAATGTTTTCTTTCATTTTATCGTGTAATAAAGGTGACAACATCGAGTGAGCATTAGTATAGGTTTCGGCCCAATGCTATATGTAAATTTGAGCAGACCTTAGATATTTGGATTACTATTTATAAAACTACACACAATTTAACATATATATCTAATCCATAATTAAAATTTATAAATATATTAATCTAGACATTTTTACTACACACAATTTAACCCATATATCTAATCCATATATTAGTAATTAAAATTTATAAATATATTAATCTAGACATTTTTATAAATATTATTAGATATGTCAATCATTAATCTACTGCATAATTGAAGCTGTGGTTAGTAATTTTTAAAACTGATTTAGAACTTGAGATTTTGGAGAATAGAAAGAAAGAAAAAACCGATCAAAGATGAATTATACCCAACTTTTTCAGAAATTTTAATATGCCCATGAGATTTCAGTGTATCAAGAAATTTAAGGTTACCAACTCAGGATCAAAAAAAAATTTTATTATTATTTCTCAACAAATTTTCTTTGTTAATTATTACACTCGCGTTATAAAAAACTTTAACATACACAACTCTATAATTTTCATAAGTTTGATAAAGGTTCGATCTCTTTTGAGTTTATGTTTTTTTATAAAAAATTTGGGCTTTAAATAAAATGGATAAAAAAAAGGAAATCCAATTTCAAGCTTTGTAAAGATTGCAAAATTTTGGGTTTATAATGAAATTTTATTAAAAAAATTATGTTATCTTTTTTTTATATTGTTTATAATCCAAAACTTTAATAAAAAAAATTAACCAATTAAACAAATTATTATTGACTATCATTGTTTATAATTTAAAATTCAAATATAATTAATAAAATAAAAATTGAAAATAATAAATACAACTCATAAAACAATTTTTAGGATCATAAATTAATTTATAGTATCATTTAATTTAGAATTATAATAACAAAGTATAAAATAACTTTTTGTTTCACGGAACAACAAATAACATGAATCTTATCGAACCGAATAACCGAATATCTAATCGAAAACGCAATTAATAAAATTCAAATGTGAATATTAATAAATAAATTTATAATCAATTAAGATTATACCATTATTCTATTTAATTAAATTTAATTACGATGACCAAAAAAAACCAATTTTTTCAAACCAAATTCTAAAAAAATATACAAAAAATAAACTTACTCGGCACAAGGCAGATAAATTAATTGTTAAAACTATTTATAGGCTTTCCACACTACATTCTTTTTGTTTAAAATATAGTAGCCTCTTTGTACTTTTTTTTGTTCTACAAAGATAAATCTTACAATTTCCTCTTAAGAATAATTTTTTTTCTCTTTCTTTAGAAAAAAAATCTTACAATTCAGACTCTAAAGGAAAGAAAGCGACACAGTTTTGACGTCCAACATTAATTTGTAATTGGGAAAAAAAAAAAAATTTACTATCCCTCATTCGCCTTAATTTGTTAACTCGAAATTTCATTCATCAGCTAAAACTAGTTGTTTAGCATTTCATGGTTTTTCTACAGGGGGGCAAAAAACGCTAAATACCTCCAGTACTCTATACTCTTAAGTCTTAACCATTCTGTTTATTTCCGTCGTTCTACTTGTAGTATATATTTAATTTACCCAAGACTAATGACCTACCATAGAGAATGAGAAATCAAAAGAAGATTACATATCAAACACGGATCATTCAAAGTCATGTAAACATCACACTAAAGAGAAGAAGTCATGTAAGCAATATAAAAAAACCTGCCCTCAGAAACAACAACCTATACATTGAGTGAGAAAGAAGAGAGCGAGATACATAAGAGGGGGTTAAACGGATGGTATGTTTGAGAAGGAGAAACCTTTATATCCTTTGTAAGCGTAATACGCAATCCGTGTATAGTAGAACCCCGGAATAAACAGAAGACAGCCGAGGACAATGAAGAAAATCCCTGTTTCACCACCAACAATCATACAACAACAACAAAAAAAAGAGACTGAGTGAGTCTTGAGTAATCATTAGTATATAAATCAATTATCTTGAAATGGAACAAAAAAGGCTGTATCTTTGTTTTCCATTCTACAACCCACTTCATTTATTCTTATCCAATGTTCTTTTTTAATGAGAGAGAAGTGAGAAAGAAGCCAAGAACACATTACATTGATTCATGAGAAAAAAAAGTGATTGTTTCTTGCAATGCTAAAGAGAATAATCTATTTTACTATACTAAAAACCGCTTTCTTTGACATAGCAGTAAAGAGATGTGTAAAAAATGCATCAATAAAGAAGTTTCAGGCAGCGCAAAGAAGATCTCAACTATATATAAACACATTTCTTTAACTGGAAACAATCCAGATGAGATCAAAGGAATACATTTTATTGATTTCGACAAAAATCAATCAAGAAGAAAAGCTTAGGATCAACCATATAAAGATCATTGAAACCCTAATGAAGTTTCCTCAAGATATTCCCCATATTAGGGTTCTTGCAGTAACCAAACAAGCCTTCCTATACAACAAGCAATCAAGCAGGACTACGAAATCACATATGAAGGTAAGCTTAGGATCAACCATATTAAAAAATCTCTCTAAAGCTAACTAACTAGTGAGAGAGTTGTACATGTTTCACTAGAAACAAAGATCAGCCTTCCTATACAACAAGCAAGCAAGCAAGCAAGCAGGACTACGAAATCACATTTGAAGATAAGCTTAGGACCAACCATATAAAAGGTCTCTCTAAAGCTAACTAA
>OVBI01000250.1:0-23681 GCA_900406495.1 Sisymbrium altissimum | reverse complement strand
AGAGAGTTCTACATGTTTCACTAGAAACAAACCTCAAAACCAAGTCCAACAGCACTACACGCTAACTAAACCATTTGATCATTAAAACGCTAATTAACTTTCCTCAACTTAGGTTTCTTTCAAGAATTGAACAAAGCCTTCCTATACAACAAGCAAGCAAGCAGTACTACGAATTAATCACTCAACAGTATCTCAATCTAAGCTACTATTGCTTAACAAAGACGTATCGAAACCAGCGAATCGTGGAAAGCGAAAATTAGTAACAATTTGAAATAAGGAAGGAAATCGTACCGTGGCCACGATCACCGCCAACTCGGTTGTACGCCATGAAGAAACCGGAAACGATTCCTAAGATTCCGAATAAGAGGAGAGCTACGGCGAGTGAGATCTCTTTCACCGGCGGTCGATTACTGACGGTGTACGATGTCCCAATCATTAGGTCCTCGTCCGATATCGAGAACGCGTGGTCGACGTAAGCCATTGATGAAATAGCTGATTTCGAATTTAACTGAAGATCGCAAAGCCTTCGAAGACGGAATCAAAACTCTTTTGCTTCCTTTATGAGTTAATGGGGGAAGATGACGGAGATTGATGATACTTTCATTAAAGCTTACCATGTCTTGCCGGATTTGTTATCTAGATGAGAACTACCTGTCGTTTATTTTTAGTCGCGGAACGGCAGAACGTCCGGAGTAAAATATTTATAGAGAATGAGTTTTTGTCTTTGATTAATCATTTGTCCAAACGAGAATTGTCTTGAGACTAAAAAAAAGAAGAGAACGTTTGTGCCATGATTGGCAGAAGTGGGTCTAAATTGCAAACCACAGCTTTTAGAATATGTTCATATACAAACACAGTTGAGAAATTAGATAAAAAACATTAACCAGAGAAAGAGTTTGGAAATGTGAACATTTTCTAGTATAGCATTAGCAGGAGGCAAAGCGGCCAAAGTGGAATGGATGTTTTTCACAGGTAAAAGCTAACTCTTGAAGAGTTTTGCATCTATGAATTGCATTTTATCATTTGTTAGCTACCAAAAGAGTCTGCACAGATTAAAGAGGTTGATGAATGAATGAAAAGATTGTGAAAGAGGATTGAAATATTGGTTATAGTTTGCTGGTGAAATTTGAGTATCCGTTTGAAGTCCAAAGTGTGCAATTAAGAAGACATTAGGAAAGAGAGAGATTGATAAAAGTTTAGTAAAGAATCTTAAAAGCTTTCAAGATTAGTACTTAATGTCCCTGTTAAAACAGAACGAACATAGGAATCAAGTATCTAGGAAATACAAAAATCTGTTTTAACTATGGATTGACCACAGCTTGGATCTGCTCCAATGTCTTCCCTTTGGTTTCAGGCACCACGGCGATGACAAAGACGATGGCCAGAGCATTGATCACCGCGTAAATGATGAAAGTTCCTGCAAACAATTTTTTTTGTTCCCATTTTTTAAGGATTGCACATGTCAGACAAAAGGTGAATGATAATTGTATAGTTTACCATAAGAGCTCCAGGACATGAGGAAGTTAAAAGTGTAAGAAACGGCCCACGCTCCAAACCAGTTCACCAGCGTCGCCATGCCTCCTGCTACTCCTTTTATGTTTATGGGAAATATCTGCAAGTTCCAGTTTTTGTTTGGTAAGTAAGTAAGAAGATCCCACTCAAGTAATTCTCTTGCTAAGGTTAGGATTTATATACCTCAGACATGACCACCCACGGCATTGCTCCCATTCCTGCTGAAAAAGATGCTATGTACACCTGCTCTTACAAACATATGATCGTTAACAATCTATTTGGTTTGATGAACTCACTTTAAAATCAATTACTTACCATTATACCAACAACAGCCAGGATTGGCACTGCTTCGTGTGCCATGTCGTGAGCCTTGAGATAGAATGAGACCGCTGTGATCAAACATCCTATCACTAATCCTGTTGCAGAAACCTGTCACAACAACTCCTTCAAGTTAGTTATAATCATCCTGCTAACTCTTTTCAAGACTTTTCTCTTCTTGTTTTCTTTACCAGTAGCAATGGCTTTCTTCCGGCTCTGTCAACTATCGGTGCATTAAGCGCAGTGATTACCACCTGGTTGTGTAATAAACAAGAGAGAGATTAAGAATACAAGCATTCAATGACATTGAAATTGTATTCGTTATATAAATAATATGGAACCTGAAGAACAGCATATATTATCATCCCAAGTGTTGGGGGGAAACCTGACACAAATAAAACGATGGCACGTTAGGTACACGTGAAGGTGTATGGTATTATTCAAGAATATCTGTAAGTTAAGAACCTGCTTGCTCAAATATAGAGCTTGTGTAGAAACAGATCCCGTTGATTCCTCCAAACTGCTGAAACACCATCAGCCCAAATGCTATCTGCTCCAACAAAGCATGAAATTGGTTACTTACATACGTAGCGTGACGAATAAAAAGGAAATTTGGTTTTTTCTATGATATTACAAGAACAGAGCGTATGTATCTCCTCTGGAACAAATCCAGCGCCTTAGCTTTCGGAAGCCTTTCCAGAGTTTCAATATAATCCTGTAAAGAATGATAAGAGATATGTTTTCAGCTCAAGAGATGGGTTTCTTGATTCAGAAGGGAAACAAATGCGAGATTCAAAAACCTGAATCTCTGCTGCCTCTTCCGATATATCAGCCTTCTTCCCACGGAGCTTCCTTAGTGCAGCTTCAAACTCTGTATCACGCCCCATTTTTGCCTATAAACACATTTACCATCCATTAAATTCCCAAGAAAGGATACATGAGCTTCCATGGTGGTGCTTCTTCTGGTCTTACCAGCCATCTTGGAGACTCAGGGATACAGAAGAGGCCAAGAAAGGAGACAGCACATGGGATGAGTCCTGAAGCCAAGGTACCATATCAGATAACAAATGATTCTGACTTCAAATGTATTCCTGTTTAGAGTACATAGATACTAACCTATTAGTGCTAAGACTCTCCATGACACTATTGTGCCTATAATGAAGGAAACTGACACTCCAGTGCAGATCAAAATCTGTGGCACAAGAGAGAAACTTCCATTCAGAATTCTCTTGACACAATTAAGGAGACAAAAGATCTTCATGGTGCTCTTTACCTGATTCAGTGTGGTTAGAGCTCCTCGGAGGGTTTTAGGTGCAATTTCTGCTATAAAGATTGGTACCTACCATCAACATATCATTTACAAAGTGTTACTCTGTATACTTGGATTAGGAGATGATTTGAACAGAAGATATATTAACTCGATGAGCTCACCACATAGGAGAATGCTCCCATTCCGTATCCCGTTGCAAGTCTTCCAAGATCCAGAGCCACTACTCCCTTTGATAAGGACACCATTTAACACAAGAGAGATATACATTATGCAAAGTTTTCAGACCAGCATAGGCATTTTGGTTTGGTATCCTGAGTAAAACCTTGGCAAAGAAGATTGCTAGCCACCCGACTACACAAAACGCAGAAGAAACTCTCATCGCCTGGATACAACAAATACACAAGTCGTAGTAAGTACTCATAGTCTCACAAAAGCCAGCCAACTCAGATGGAATGTTTCAATTTTTTCTACTGACCCCTTTTCTTCCAATTAAGTCAGCTATAGGGCCGATTGTGATAGCTCCAATCATTGCACCAAATGTCAGTAAAGAGCCAAAGAGTGAGAACTGCAGAATTTGAAGTAGTGGTAAGCAAAACTTCAATGGCAATGCATGATTCAATTCAAGGATTCTGTTTACCTCAGCTATACTCAAAGAAATATCACTCCTAATTGCAGCCTGAGCAGGTGAGGAGTATCCCGCCTGCATCAAAACCCATTTTCAATATAACAACATTCATCAAAGAGGCATTTTCAGGGACAGAATCAGAGCTTAACAAAGCTGGTGACTTGTCATGGATCCTAAAATTCACTTACACAAGAACCAAATGCAAAAGAACCACAAACTGCAACAAATGTGCTCAGATAAACCATCCACGGCTGCTCCTGTTTTGATCCATCCATATCCTTGTCCACCAATGGTTCCCTGACTTCTCTGCTGCCATCACTTGCGTTTGACATCTTCATGTTTTTATAAATCTCTTCCTTCTGGGCTCTTTCGTCTCTACAACCACCTCAAAACTGCAAAGAGACGAACCCTGAAGCAAAGGTTGAGTAAGAAGGCAGAAGAAATATAGAAAAGAGCAAACTGGAAAAGCGGAGGAGGAGAATAAAAGATGACAACTTTGTTTGTAGGTAACAGTGACCTTTTAGGCAAGAAAGCTTTGTGGGGTTTATTACCAAGAGATGAAAGCTGTTTTATGTCTTTTCGGCATTAATTTTAAGAGCAGATTAGTTTCCCCTATTGCTAACGACAACGTTTGAGCAACTTGAAATAAAATTGAGGTTTGTAACACTATTATCCATAAACGAATATTCTGTAAGATGTACATGCTGTTGGTGAATTCACTTACAAAACGATGTATAAGTAAAATTGAATACGGCAAATGAATTCACACACATGCTAGTGGCCGTCGTCGTGACGTGGATTTGACAGAGACAGACACGTGATGTCTTTTGGCCTCTTGTCAAGAACTTGATCTCAGTTTCTGAGCTTCCTATGAATCCATAATAATTATCTAATAAAATAGATCTTTGCGTGCGTTAAAATCAGAATTCGTCTCTGTGACGACTAAATTGTTCTTTCAGAAAAGATTTGTCTTTAAAATTTTTCAGAAAATCAAAGCAAAAACAGATTAGAAGAATTCAAGAGAACCCACCAAAATGTGATTGCGACTGTTGTTGGCGGATAAACTCAGGGGAGAGAATCAATGGAACTGCTGATGTGTTATGTTTTGGTTGGTTAATATATGAAATATTTGACGACACTTGTATTGTATCTCATGGACGTCCGTATCTTTCGTGTTTTTTCTTTCCAACAAGTTTTTGTCCTTGTCGTCTTTAAAATATACTACTATATAGTATTATAAAAAAAAAATGTCTGCGAGCCAGCTAATGACGAACATTAACATTAGTGAATCATGCAAAGCCAAAATTAGTAACCACAATGACGTAGATTTCAAGGTATTGTAACGTGGAAAAATTAGCTGAAGATCGCGAAGCTCTCGAAGACGAACGAAATCAGGCTCTTTTGCTCGGTTAAAGTCATCTGAATTTGTTACCCATACAAGAACTACGTGTCGTTTAATTCTCAAATCACTAAACGGCAGATCGTGCGAAGTAAGCGAATATTACCAAAATAGCCTAATTTCTAATCGAAATTTAACAATAATCTATTTACTTTAAAATCAAAACAATTGTCTCAATCTACAATTTTAACTCCAAATATAAACCTTTGTTTCAAAATAAAATTTTGAAAAATTTTCCTCTAGTACCTAAATCTTACTCATAAAATCTAAACAAAATATTATACACTTTTGATTGAAAGATTCAACTTCAGTTTCTTATTTAAATATCTTTTAGATTTTTTTCTTCAAATTAAACTGGAGAGAATTATGAAAGTAAGTTGAATTTTATATCAAAATTATATATACACAAAGAAAATTAGTGTAGAAATGTTTTCTGGGACGTCAAATATAGTGTAGTTTATATGGGTGTCAAAATCAAGATAAGGAAATTTACATGGTTCTAAAAATAAAATTTTAAAAAATACATCTGCCAGATACAATTAGTTGTACACTTGTACTTGTATCCTAGTTTTCAAACAAGAAGCCTTTAACTCTGAAACACTTCCGAATTCTGTTCCAATTACAGTCGAAACAGAGACAGATCCGACAAAAATGGCTCCGAGATTCATCTCCATTAGGCTTTAGCTCACTTCATTATGTGATTGGAAAGTTTTGAGATCGGTCAGTAACAACTAACAAAGTTGTGTGTTTTTAGTGTTTTCTAGGCTTTGTATGTCCATTTCTCTTTGGCCTGTTCGAATTCTGTCCGAATCATATAAGAGCACAAATAGAAAAGTTAGATATCTCTTAAGTGACTCTATCTGTCTTATTACAATCTTCAGACAGACCATAACTCATTGAAGTGAAATACTTTAGCTGTAACACAGGAACTAAGAATTTGGAAGTGAAAATTATCCTCCTTGGGATATGATTTTAGTGTTGCTACTTTGGCATGCGAAGTACGTAGTTCTGATCATCAAAGTATACGTGAAATTGAAGTGAGGAACAAAGATTTTGATAAGAGTATCGGATACAACTGAGAATTCTAGACAACTGAAGAGTGTGCGACCTTTGTTTGTTAGAGATAGATATCTGTCTAAATTTTTGGAATCGTTGGTGAATCAAACTGTGTTATTTTCTTTTGGTCAAATATAAATGTTAAGTCTCTCGTTAATGTCTAAAGAATCTGGAAGAAATGGGGAAAGATTTTCTGAAAGGAGACACTTTATTCATGAACAAAATTTGGTGTGCATAGAAACAGGGACCAGGTGTAACCATATGTAATGAAAAAAAAAAGAATTCTAGAATCTGATGAACATATTGAGACTCTTTATACATTTAATGATACTGTAATTTAAAAATGATAGACAAAATTGGATTTTTTGTGTGTGGCAACATTGGATGCTACAGATGTGTGCATAGCTTGTAGCAACTTGGAGCCTCTTTGTTGTTGTCAAAGTTTTATCTGCTGAAATAGGTTTTTGGAGAAAAGAGACGACGAGGGGAGAACATTCCAGAGTACCTCGGTGAAGCAAGACTGTCGATGGAACGGTACTCAGACATGATGAACCCTTCTCTCTCTTCCCTATTCCAGCTTCTTGATCCGCCATTGAACGTTCCATACTTCACTAATTTACCGAATCCCCACGACTTCTTCTTGTTGGGACTCCTTGGTGAGATACCATTCATCTTCTGTGTCAGATACTCTCTCACCACCTGCAAATTCTGCTCCATCACCTCGACGGGAGGGGACACGAGCGGGTTTCCTTCAACACTCAGCTTCCTCAGCCGTCTCATGCAGCCAATGGACTCAGGCAAGACAGTGATCTTGTTGTAGCTAACATCGAGCTCGATGAGGTTCATTAACAGGCCAATGGAAGCTGGGAGGACTGAAAGGTACTGGAAGTTCTGGCTGACATTGAGAATCTCGAGGTTGATGAGGTTCTCAAGATCATCCGGGAGGATCATGAGGCAGTTGAGACGAGCATCGAGGACACGAAGAGAGGTAAGGTGAGTAATGGAGACTGGGAGGCTAATGAGCTTGTTGGAGTTGATAGAGAGTTTCCTTAGATTCGTTAGTTCAAATCCAATCGAGTCTGGTAATCTGATGAGTTTGTTGAAGTTTGCATTGAGTTCTTCCAAAGACCTGATACAACCACAGAAAGGGAATCACGTACATACATGTTTTTATGTTTTGGTTTGGGGTGTTGTGAGAGTTTTTTGAAAGTTATGGGGTGAAACCTGCAATGCTGGATAGATTTGGGAAGTGAAACAAGAAAGTTGCCGGAGACGTTGAGGGTCTTGAGCTTGGAGAGACAACCAATTGAGTTTGGAAGAGCTCTGATCTGATTCGAATGAACATCTAATGCTACCAAGTTGAGTAGTCTGGCTGTAAGTGATTCTGGTATGGTCTGTGTTACATCCAAAAGTAACCCAAAATAGTATTAAGGAAATGAAAATTGTAAAATTTGTAATCAAACACAATAAAACAGAAACAAAATTATTGCAAAGATGCTTATAATCTGCATGATCCAACCAAGAGAAATGAAATACATGCTTATGATATGTATTCAAACTAGCAAGAGAATATGAATATGTACATAAAAGGTGTACTTAGATATGAACCTGGAGATGATTATTGGAGAGATCAAGCTTGCAAATTTGAGCTAAATTCAGTGAGGGATTAGGGAGAGACTCTAAGGCCATCCCACTCAAATTCACAACCTCTAACCTCTCTTCCTCATTATAAATGTTATTGAATGATGGTGATTTAGGTGATGATGGAGATGAGGGAGAAGATGGCGATGATAATGGTGATTTCCTCCTCTGGAGGTTATTATGTTGATCCATCATCATCATCGTCATCATATGTTCCTTGATCTGTCCCTGTGGTTGTTGATGATATGTCTCCTCGCATATCATCTTTATATATATGTGTGTATGCGTTTATGTATATGGTTGGAGAAGAAGAAGGGAATGATCAAATGATAAAAGAAGGAGCGTTTAGAGCTTATATGGTATGTGTGTGTAGTACGTGTACGGGGAGACTATAGGGATGTACGGACGAGAAGTTTTGGTGGAGTTAAAAAGGAAGTTTATCAATTTAAATTAAACGAAATATCAAAGCCATAAATATAAATAGATTATTTAGCTAACTAAAGAACTATACGGCTTGATTTTAGTGGTCAAGGTTTTCTTAGCACCTGATTAAAAAGTCAAATACTCCGCAAATCACTCATTTCTTTCTATCAGTAAAGCATTAAATTCTTATTGATTATTCTGTTGGTATCTTTTGACTAAATCAAAAGGAATGTTCTCATTATTATTCAGGAAGACCACATTGAAACGGTATACCAAATCTGTATATTCCCATAAATATGTACTTGAAACATCATCAATCTATGTACACACTAAGAAGTTGAATAAGCTATACGATATCTGTACATTCCCGTAAATATGTACTTGAAACACCATCAATTTATGTACACAGATTAAGAAGTTGAATAAGTTACTGAGAGCTAATAAGTTTGTTTAACTGTAGTTAATAACCAATCAACTGTGAATAATGCTCATTAATCAGTAAGTATAAAATGAAACCCGATCTCTAGGCAAATTTGGTCAGCCTACATACCATTTGGGCTCCTATGTGTTTATGTCATACAAAGACATGACATCCAAATAGATAGCAAGATAGCAAAAGAAAAAACATGAGAAAGAGAGAAGTTGATAGTCTTAGCTGGCGACTCCGTCGTCTTCATCCAGAAGCCAACCGACCAAATGGTGCTCGATGACATCAGGAGAGCTCCTCCCAACTGTCATATATGAGTCGGTGGATGAAGGAGAGAAATTACCTCCAAAGCTTTTGCCAAAGCATTTTCACCTCTTATCTCAGAATGGTTGGCTTTTACGGTCTTGATATACCCCACAGATGAGAAGACAACATCAACTATATTTTGCCTTGGAGCAAAATTTGGGAGTATGACGACTGGTTTCTTGGCAAGATAAAAAGACAAAATATGGGTTTTTTTATTACAAATTAATTTCAACGTTATTTAATTCATACTCTTTAAAAAGCTTAGTATAGTTTGAAATATAGACATACAAGAAACATATTTATATAACCATGTGTAGATGTTTGAAATAAATCAAACGTTTGAGGGGGTTTCTTGTAACATGCCCTCCTCTTCATTTGACTCATCCTTCCACGAATACGTCGAAAAGATGACCTCACACCAAACACCGCCACGTAATCATCTTTAACGTGCGACGTGTCATCAAAGCTCGCGTCTTGAATCGAAAAGTGTTAAAAAGACGCAAGAAAACCTTGGGAAGAGCTGAGAGAGAGACAGAGAAAGAGAGATATGGAGGCAACCAAAGAGAGAATTGAAAAGGAACATAACAAGAAAAGAGACGAATCTGCCGTCACCAATGAAGCAGGAAAGGCCGAAGACACTGCGAGAGTGATCATTCGCGAATCTATTGTTGAAAGCCGAAGCAACGGCAACAGAGACGACGGTGATGATAGCGCTCGCAAGCCGGAGGACATTCTCGCTTTCTCAAGAACCGTACGGAAGATCGATTCCTCGCTTGAGTAGAGTTTAGTTTATGTATCTGATTTCACTTTTTTTGCTTCGAAATGTTACCTTTTTTATTTTGTTTACTATCAATCAACTAGCGAACACAAATAACAGTATCTTTGCTCTATTTACTACATAAACATCAAAACTTCAATATTGTTGCGTGAAGAAGAAGAGAAAGAAATGGTTTTTGTGTGTGTGTGTGTAAAGCCCAATGGGCTTTGGATTTGGGCTTTAAACTGTTTGAAAGAAAGCTCTAGAACTTCTGTTGATAAGATTTAAGCTTTAGCTTCTTCTCTCTGTTACTTCATTCAGTAGAAGAAGAATGTCGATAATTCCGATCAACGATCGCCGCCGGAGATTTTCTTCCGGCGAAAGAATCTGGGAGCCATTTGAACTCATGAACACCTTCCTCGACTTTCCATCACCATCTCTCCTGCTTTCTCACCACTTCCCATCATTTCCCCGAGATATTTTCCCAACCTCAACCGTCGAGACTCAGCTCAACTGGACGGAAACTCCGACGGCTCACGTTTTCAAGGCTTATCTTCCGGGAACGAGTGAGGATGAAGCGATAGTGTTCGTGGACGACGAAGGATTCCTACAGATCTGCACCGGAGACAACAAGTTCATGAGCAGGTTCAAGCTTCCCGACAACGCCTTGACGGATCAAGTCACGGCGTGGATGGAGGATGCGTTCCTCGTCGTGTTCGTCGCGAAAGATGGTACTACTTCTTCCCTGTCACCGCCGCCGGAGATCGAGGAGAATCGCAACGTGAGAGTCGTGGAAATCACAGGCGATGATGATTAAATTAATTAAAGTCTTTAAACTTTAGAATATGTGTACTAAATAAACAGAGTGATCTTGTATTAATATAAGTCTTTGTATTTTAAAAACAAAACAAATAACTGTGTCGTCGTAGTTCAGTTGCCTATGTCGGTATGACCGTATGTGTATAATAGAGAAGATTTGAAAAAGACCTTTAGAGGGGTAATCAAAGTTTGCAAAATAGCTCATCATCTAAAAGAACTAGCGAAAAAGAACATTTTAATTTTTATAAATAGAATCTAATACCATGTGTTGACTGTAACGCTTGATTAATGAGCACGATATACTGTACATGATCCTTTCCTATACAATATTCAAGGTTTGGTAAAATTAGCGTCCAGTCGGAATTGTAATATGTATTTCATAAGTGAGGGTTATTTTGCACTTTAGTATATGCTGAGGGTTATTTTAAAATTTTGGTATATCCTGAGGGTTATTTTGGTTTTTTTTATAATAATAGTGTTGCTTTTTGTAATAATCAAGAGTCGTTTTTGAAGGAAACCTGTGACGTGGCGGTCTAGACCTCTTCCATTCCATTTCCACCCAGTCGCGTGATCGATCGTATATGCTTTCCCTAAATTAAATGCCAAAAACCGGATCATCAATTAAACCCGACCCGGATCCGAAACTGGGTATTTGACCCAAACGCCAGCTCAACGCCCCCACCTCGGTGGCTTCAATTCGTAATTCCGTCAACAAGTCTGTTTGATTACCGGAGAAATTCGAATAAGATTATCTCTTCATCGCTCTGCAGAATAGACGAGATTTTGGGATTTTTGTATGATCGTTGTGGTGTCGGTGAGAAGCAAACCGAACCGGAAACTGGAATCGGATTTTCATCTGGAGTTTCCTTTAATCGTATGGAATTGGGGTTTCCTCGGATGATGATCCAGACAAGAAGACTGGATTGATCCAAACAATCATGTGGTTTTCCTTCTTAAGACCCAGAGATCGATTCTCCTTGGGCGAACTCAGGTTTTCTCTCTTTTAATTTGATCGTCTCGATTTTTGCTGTTTATCTCTCTGCTTTCGTCTAATTCCAATTCTGACTAAGACTTTCTTTTGAATTCTGATTTAAAAGTTGTGTCTTTTAAGGGTAGTTGAGAGGCTTTTCTCGTCCTACTCTCTTTGGAATTAGAATTGGTAGTTTCCAGGAAGTTGAATCATTGATGGTTTGAATGGTGACATTGACTATTTAAGTTCATCTTCGTTACTTTAAGTCAGGGGTCAACCTTATAGAAACTGTGCGGGTGAAAGGTCCTATCTTGATCATAGGAGAATGAATTGTTCGGGGAGATTTCATGGAGATCTTAGTGTAGGAAAGTATTTGTTCGTTGATTCTACCAGATGATGTAAAAATTGTGTGCTTTAAGGATGTTTGAGAGGTTTTTCGTCGTAATCTATTTGGAATTAGAATTGGTAGTTTGCTGTTATTTGTTAGGGTTTTCAGGAAGTTAGAACCTTTGATGGTTTGAATGGTGCCATTGACTATTTAAGTTCATCTTCGTTAGTTTCAGTCAGGGGTCAACTTTATTATAGAAACTATGTGGGTCAAAGGACCTATCTTGATCATAGGTGAATGACTTGTTCTTGGAGAATTCATTAAGATCTTAATGTAGGACAGTCTTTGTTCGTTGATTCTACCAGATGATGTAAAATGTGTGTCTTTTAAGGGTGGTTGAGAGATTTTTCGTCGTAATATTCTTTGGAGTTTGAATTGGCAGTTTGCAGTTATTTTGTTAGGGTTTTCAGGAAGTTAAAATCTTTGGTGGTTTGAATGATGCCATTGACTATTTAAGTTCATCTTTGTTAGTTTCAGTCAGGGGTCAAAGGTCCTATCTTGTCCATAGGAGAATGGGTTGTCCTCGAAATTTCATTGAGATCTTAGTGTAGGACAGTATTATGTTCGTTGATTCTATCAGATGATGACGCAGAAGTGTTGAAACTTTGGTTTTTATGTGTGTAGGCATCTGACTGAACAGTTGAGGAAAATTCAGATAGTGAACGAGACCAATAAGGTCAGTGGCATATAAGTCCTTTCATTTTAGCAACTTTGACTTGGCACTATTGTTTTGTTTTTTGTTCACTAGTTTTTCGTTTTGAAGGATTTTGTTGTCGAGGCACTGAGATCAATTGCGGAGATATTAACTTATGGCGATCAGCACGATCCATTATTCTTTGAGTGAGTCTTTCTGCCAATTATCAGTCAACGCACTTAATTTCTTATTGGTATATGTTAATATTATGCGAATTGTTACAGATTTTTTATGGAGAAGCAAGTAATGGGAGAGTTTGTACGTATTTTGAGGGTTAGCAGGACTGTAACTGTTTCTGTTCAGTTGTTGCAAACCATGAGTATTATGATCCAAAACCTGAAAAGTGAACAATCCATCTGTGAGTTCATCGCATACAGTTTATTTTTCTTTGAGAATTCCTCATGATTACAGTCCATTGATGATCTTCTTTTGAAACTCCTTGCAGACTACTTGTTCAGTAATGAATATGTAAACTATTTGATAACATACACATTTGACTTTCAACATGAAGAGCTTCTATCTTACTACATATCCTTCCTCAGGTACATTTTTCTGCTGTTATCTCGGCTTCAGGCAGTACTTATCAACTGTTTCTGATATTTCTTTCGTTTTCTTAATGCAGAGCTGTTAGTGGGAAACTAAACAAGCATACTATATCATTGCTTTTGAAGACCGAGAACGTGAGTATTATTTAAGTTGGATGTTCTTTTAACCATTGTAAGTCCTTTAATGGATTTTTTTCTGCCATATTTTAATTCTGCGTTTCTGCGTCTAGGATGTAGTAGTTTCTTTTCCCCTTTATGTCGAAGGCATACAATTTGCATTTCATGAAGAGAACATGATACGTACTGCAGTTCGTGCCCTGACTCTTAATGTATATCACGGTAAGTCATTTAGAATAGTTCTTTCGATTTGTCACTTGTATTATAAAAAATACTCGGAGCTTTTAGCATCGTTTCTGATGCCTTTAGTTTGTTTTTGCAGTTGGCGATGAATCTGTGAATGATTATGTAGTTAGTCCACCGCACACCGAGTACTTTTCGAAATTAGTTTCATTTTTCCAAAAGCAATGCATGGATCTAAGTGCAATGGTGTTGAACACTCTAAAGTAAGATTCAGTGCATTTTCATTTCCCAGGGAATAGCTTGTAAAATTGATCATTACATGTCTCAACCCCTTTTCATTTTTCTACTGATTTAGTTTGTGTTTGATCCTTGATATATTATATTCTTCTGAAAGATTTTCATTTTATCCTTGCTAAAGGAACCCATCCCGAGACTCGGGTGGAAGATTGTTTTCTGCCGTTGATGGGATTGAGGACACCTTGTACTACTTTAGTGATGTTATCTCTGCCGGCATACCTGATATCGGGAGGCTGGTAACAGATCAAATTCTGCAGCATCTAACTCTCCCACTTCTTCTCCCGTCTCTATGCTCCGAGGCTGTAAATGTACAAACTATCACCATTTACTTTTCGGATTTATTTATTCCTTTGCCATTTTATTAGCCTTGTTAATTTTGACTATCTACGAAAGTGCTATTTCTAGTTTAGTAGAACATTGGTTTTGTTGTTATTTCAGGATATATCAATCGATCCTGTCACTTCTCTCTATCTGCTTTGCTGCATCCTGCGGATAGTAAAAATCAAAGATCTGGCAAATATGACCGCTGCTACTCTTTTCTGCCCTGTAAAAGCTTTTATTTCAAGCTCCTTAGTGAAACCTAATAGTAGCTTGGCTCCTGAACGCCCTAGATATGGAAATGGGCATCCAGACAATGGTGTTGCCGAGGAAGCAGATCAACAGTGTCCAAGCACTGCAGTCTTGAGTGAGGATGGAAATTCCCACGTTTGCAGTGAATTTACTACGAAAAGTACCTTCAACCGTTCAGATATTACGTTTAGGTAACATGTTAGCTAATAAAACCTGCAAGAAGTTGAGATAGTTGCTTGCTACACTCCTTAAGCCTTGTATGATATTTTCTATTAAGCTGATGTTCTTTTGGTGACTAGGGAGACTTTACTTCAATATATTTCTGAGGGAGATGACGTGCAAGCTCAGGGTTCCTTGTTTGTGCTAGCCACTTTGTTGCAGACAAAAGGTATTGTCAGTGGCGTTGTGCAGAATCTTCTTGCCTTTTATGGTCTTGATGTTGTGCATTCTCTTTTGTTAGAACTTGAAGAGTCAATGCTAGATGCTTTCGGCATTCTTCCCCAGCGTAAGCAGCACAAAAAACTTTTGCTGGTGAGTTTCTGTCATTATCCTCTGTCTTGTGCTCAATTTTTCTAGTAGATTGTCAGTCCAAATCGCATCTGCATGGATCCTGTTACTAATACATTTTTTTCTGGACATCTACTATAGCATGGACGAAAAAAATATGCTTTACTTTTCCTTATTCAAAACTTAATTGGTAGTTATCTCTGACAGCAATCTTTGGTTGGGGAGGACTCTGGCGAGGAACAACTATTTTCACCGCAAAATGGTTCTATGAGAGATGGCTTAAGTAGCGAACTTGATTGCTTTCTACGGAGGCTGGAGGTACTTCACTGCATCTCTTAAAATTTCTTCGCACCGATCTCTTTGGTGTTGTGTTACATTGTGCTTGACTTATTCATTCAAATAACTTCAACAGGAGCAGTTTGGAGTATGCTGTTCTTTGCCTGGGGCTGCAATGTGCCCTCGTGTACATAGGCATCAGGTAAATTATGAATTATTGTAAACCCTAGTTATTACCCTCCCTAACTTCTTGGGAAATTCCATCTTCTAAAGTTCGTGTCCTGAATTAATAAAAAATGTGGTGTAGGTGGTGGATGCATTGGTCAGTCTTCTCTGCCGTGAAAACATATCTGCAGAAACATTATGGGATGGAGGATGGCTTTTACGCCAATTGCTTCCTTATAGCGAGGCAGAATTTAATCGTAAACATCTCAAGATGCTGAATGTATGTTTCTTTCAAAATGTTTGTTCTGTTTGACACTGTTTCTGTCTCCCCTCTCTCTCTCTCCCTCCTCAGTATTTACGAGTTTCCTGCTGATATGTCAGGATTCGTATGAGAAATGCAAAATTGCACTAATCCGGGAGATTAAAGGTACCTGGCCTGATCTACTCATCACGGTACTACTTGATGAGTGGAGAAAGTGCAAAAGAGGTAAGTAAAGAAGCAAAATGTTGGATATGTTGGTTATTGATTGTAAGAATATAGTCAATGAATCTAATACCAAATCTTTTCTGACAGTGGTCGAAGCTCCATCCCCTCAAAAAGAGCCAAAATCCGTTCTTCTCCAACTGGATAGATTCACTTCTAATGGTAGAATATGTGTTTTACATTTCGCGCATTTAGCTGATAACAAATGCGAATGATGTGAACATTCCCTCTTAATGTTTATGCAAACTATCAATAACTGAAGATCGTTTACAGATAATCGTGTTAGCGAATCTTCATTCATAGAAGGGGAACGATTGTGCGAGGTGGTAAAGGTGTGTGTCCTTTTTTTCTCTTTAGATTTTTATGGAAGATTCTTGTCAGTGTTTGATGTACATGAAAATGATATCTAATAATCAGTCATTTCCTCCTAGGTTTTTGTGCTTCTTCATCAACTCCAAATCTTCTCTTTGGGTAGGCCCTTGCCAGAGCAGCCTCCTATCCATCCTCCTGCCGACAGTTCTGAAACATCTCGTGCCACAGTTGCTGGTTTGGATGGTTCAGTCCCTAAACCTGGCAAGGAAGTGAAGCTAGGTTTGATGCCTAATACACATCTACTCTACCACACCATGTCTTTATTTTGATTGATTTATCGTGGTATCCGTAGTTAAATCTAATCTTTGAAATCTCCGGTTGCAGTGGATGCTGTAACCTGTTGGATTGCCTTTGAAAGAGGCAAGGAACGCAAATTCTCGTTTCTAGCATTATCATCGGGTGTATCTGGGTGGATTGTCCTTACTGATCCAGAAAATGGAATCGTCCGTGTTGTCGCACCTTTAGCCGGCTGCAAAGTACGTAACCACCTTCACTGTATTCTTTTCTAACGAAAATGCTTGTAACGATAATAAAGGACAGAAGATAACCATGGTAATGATCTATCTTTTGTTGTTTTATAGCCCCGAATAGATGAAAAGCACTCAAAATGGCTGCATCTGAGAATCCGACCATCCACGTTACCGTTCTTGAATCCAACAAAGCGAGGAGTGTATGAGAAGCTCAAGTCCAAAGGTCTAGTAGACGGGAGATGGGTGTTAGCATTCGGAGACGACGAGTCTTGTTACTCTGCTTACTCAATGGTTGTACATGAGATCGATCTACAATGCAGCGAGGTTGAAAGGAGGTTAAAGCCATTGTTTGACCTTGATATAAACCAGCAAGATCAATCAACTGTTATTTCTGACAACTTATCTTCTTCAGCTTCGTCTTCGTCGGGATGATCTCATTTTGCATTGCATTCATAAATGAATATATACGAATCGCCAGGCATTTATAATGCACTCTTAGAGCAGCTTCCATGATTCTTTGAACGTACCCAGTTTTCAGGTGCCTTGCTTCAGATGTTTCATGTCCATAGCTCTTTCTTTCAGGGTTATTTTTTATTTTATTTCTGTTTATTTTCTTTTGTTTTGTTAATTTTTCTTTTTTGTAATGTCTTAATGTATCATTGTACATTTGAAAGTAACAATCCATTAGTGAATTTTCAATTGTTATCAAAAGGAAAGAAAGATTTATTAGAATCTTAGATTAGATTACTCTAAACATCTGAGTAATCTAGAGATTTTATTGTGAATTTTAGTCCATCAAAACACAAGTACGTTGCGAAAACGGTTTTTGAAAAACCTCCTTCGCTCTATTGAAATCACTCTCTAACTGTTTCTATCTGTCATGGTCCTTCTGACTTGCGTGTGTCATCAAGAACTCTGTTTCACTCTTCTAATTCTGGGCGTTGCTCTATTCTTGGCAGTCTTCCTCAGTGTACCTCAGTTTATTCTTATGCATCATGTAGCGATCAGCGAGTGTAATTTTGTATGAGTTACATAAAATATTTTGCCAGTTTAAGAGAAACAACGGCAAATCACGGTTCATATTTTGCTTGTATTTCCTTTTAATTCATGTCCATGAAGAACGCAGCGATGGATACTATATCTTTTCGGAGCTTTGACACTTGACCCAAAGATAAAGCCATGTAAAAAGTAGAAGAGTAGTTGAGCGATCTGGATAAAGACACAGCAGAAAGACTTCCCGCACTGGCCAAAGACTTGTAACTATGTCTCTTTTTCTTCTTTCAACCGCAGTTTAAAAGAGACAACACAGTACCAGCTCATCTGTAGCACAATCTGAATGACTTAGAAGAATGATTCGTCATATGATTTGGGAGTTAGTTGGACAGGAACAGGAAGGAATGACTTAAACTTGTATGTATATTAATGTATGTGTGCTCTTCTCTTAGTATTGGTATGTGGATGCCAATGATGTAATCACTTTTTATCATAAACTGAGCTCTTTTGTGTATCAGAAGTATATTCCTTGAAAAATGAGAGGTTAACAATCACATTATCTCATGACGTACATATTGCACATCTACTTTATTAATTTGTTTAACCAAGCAAACAAGTTGAGAATGAGATCACAATTCAATAAATGTTTTTATAACTTGTGCTTTGCCTGACCAATGGCTTAAAACTTGTAGGGCAGAAATCGTTATAATGGACTAGTGAGACTTGCCTATTCTATTCGAAACAGGAGAATGATCTCGACAAAGACCAAGTGATTCATATGGTATCACTAGGGGTATAACTGGATGACACTATTGGCAAGAAATTTTTAGTGGAAAAACATTTACTCTCGTTTCAGCTTAATTTTTACGAAGTGAAAAGGAAATCCTCTATATATTATTTGAGGATTTTAAAAAAAGAATAACTTTACCATTATGTGTTTATAACATGAGTGCTATGATAATGTATCATCACTAGAGAATTTCTTAAGTCTCAAATAAAAATTTTTATATTTTACTAAATAAATTACATGTAATGTCATTATATTTTTTATTATATATAAGAGATTTATTATATTTTTTGTTAGCTAAATAATTGATATTCTAGAAAAAATTTATCTCAATTATAAAGTTTTAAAATTTTAATGCCTAACTTATGTTCTACTTTAGGTGGAGGTCCTTTTAGAGTACTTATTTCTCCATGGTTGGGGAAAGGAGAGCAAGATCTTTCTCGGCTTAGTCCTAGTGATGGGTATTTTGAGTTCTCATACAAAAACTTTAAAGGAGAGAATCTCAATAGGTAAATAGTTTTTGAGTACCTGGTTTACATGAAAGTTTTGTTTTGATTCCTTGAGGTGGAAATATTTTAATGTGATTCAAACGTTTATTACTACTTCACAGACTTATATATTATCCTGAAATACTTGCCTTGTGTTACTTAGCTTCTTCCTTCTTATTGTTGGTGGAACTAGTTGAAAGTTCTGTTTCCAAAGGAGACAATCCATTAATAAATTTCAATTTATATCACAGATACACACACAAAAATTTACATAGAGATATAATCGTCAATACAGAGTGTTGTTTCTCTGCGTTTCCATTTTAGATTAATCTAAGTTGGAAGTGGAAACGCAAATGTACATGTAAAAGTAAAGAAACGATATGTGGCTCTAAAATGCGAAACAAAAGCAAACGCTTGAAACTTTTGCCATTAGACTTGTGTATTATACAAAGACAAAGGCGCACGACAGAGTAACTATGGTAAACTCAAATAATCACTTTAAAAAAAAAGAGCAATGTTACTTAGCACTATTTGCAACAAGAATTTCTCCAAGTAACATGGACGCATGCTTTTCTGAGTTCACAAACCTCTTTCCCTCAAGCCCCACAACAAGTGCTACATAAGTACTCTCATTTGGAACCAGTCCCCTCTGAACCATCATACCAATCAACTCGCATGCTTTCTCAATATCTCCTACACTGCAATACCCATGGATGAGTGTATTAAACAAAACCACATCAGGTTTCAACCCGGCATCAAGCAACTTATTAAACAAAACGATAGCTTCACCCATTCTCTGCGCTCTGCAATACCCATGTAGCAACGCACTGCACGTTACAACATCAGGTTGCACTCTAAGATCAGCCATGTAAAACCATAGAAGAAAAGCTTCCTGAAAATCCCCCTTCTTCGAAAACCCACCAATTACATCAGTGAATGCTAATGCACTTGGAACAAAACCCCGTCGGATAAGCTCACTGACAATACCATTTGCTTCATCCACATATCCTCTAATGACCATGCTATGTATCAAGATATTGTAGGTTGCAACATCTGGAGAGATACCAGCAGATCTCATTCCATCAATAAGCTCATAAACTTTATTCAGCTGATGAGTCTTCCCGTACCCATGCATTAGATTGTTATATACTACAACATCTGGCACCAAGCCTTCGGTTTTCATATTCCGAAACAAAGTTTCCGCATCGCCTACATTACCAAACTTGCTGCAACCACCAATAAGCAGTGTATACGTCGTTAAAGACGGCGAGTTTCCGCTTTTCAACATCGCTCCAAAATATTGGAAAGCTTTATCTATTCTGCCTAATTTACAATACCCACCAATCATAGTAGTATAACAAACACAATCAGGAAGAAGCCCTAACTCAAAGATCTCCTGAAATATTGTAGAAGCTCTAAGCATGTCTCCCTCGGTACATATTCTTGACAGAAAGCTACTGTACACAAAAATGTTTGGTCTAAGACGAAAATGATGAATGAGCTTAGCGGCTTTCTCTGGCTTTCCTACCTTACAGAACTCATCTATAACAGAACTGACTGATACAGGATCCCGAGAGATACCAAAGACTTTGAGATTAAACAACACCGAAGTCGCTTCTTTTAGAAAACCTGCCTTACCTAATCTATGAATGAAAACTGTAAATGCCACAATGTCTGGTCTGATTCCATACTGTTGTTTCATCCCCATAAGCAATTCCCAAGCTTTATCAAAACAACCATCAGAGCAGTATCTGCTAATGAATAGGCTAAGCACAGCAGCATTTAGTTGCCTCCCTCGACTAATCATGTGTTCAACAAATTCCCCAGCTAACTCCAACCCGTGACTTCGCAGTAGAAGTTCCTTGAGCAATGAAATACAAACCCCTCTTGAAGGAAAGATTCCAAACTGATTCATTTTGTAAGCTAGTTTCAAGGCCATGTCTATTTTACTCTCTTTAACACAACAATCAACCAGAATGCTAAACACGGTTTCTAAAACCCGACGATCACTACGAGTTTCCATAAGCTCATTCATCACTAAACACAATGATCTCTCTTCTCCATCGCATTTCTTCACCAGATGGAGAAGCATATCTACAGCTCTATAATTCATGTTTCCAGATACCAAAATATGAACCATTCGGCTCATAGACCTACTCGAGTGGTCAGCACCAATCCACAACTCTGACCACCTAAAGAAATATAAAGCCAAGGATGCATCCGAAGTCTCTTCAAACAAATCATCCAAAATCCTAATGACTTTGTACTGATCAAGCTCAATACTAAACCCACTCTCAAATCTCTGTATCCAACTGTGCTTCAAAAGCACATTTCTAATAGTTTCAACACAATCATCTGAGCCTTGAATGCACTTCAGAGACGTATCAAAGTCTTCACCAAAAGGCTTACCGGAACAAATGCCTGCACTTGAAGCATAATGTCGTGATGCAAAGTTGGTTGAACTACCGGAATCACTCTCAAGTCTGAGGCTATAATCAGCTAACGAAGGAATAAGAAAAGTCCTGGAACAGATATATCGAAAGGACTTAGTTCTCGCAAACAAATGACTTAACCCAGAAGACTTGAGGTAAAGAATTGAGCTTGAAACCCACATAAACAGAAACCGGTTGCTCAGAAGTAATCTGAACAAGAAAAGGAACAAACTTTGTGTCAACTTTTCACAAAAATCAATACTTTTCTAGTTAAAGAGTAACTGAATAAGGGGAAGCTTATACTGCTTGTTTTAGTGGCGACGAGGTATAAAGCAGATGGAGATGGGAGAGGGAGAGACAAGACGAAAGAATGAAGCTCTTGTTGTGTGTTATTTCCAGTTTTTCCCTTTTCCAATAACCAAATATGGGCCCTCGTTTAATGGGCTTGTATCATAATGGGCTTATAACGAAATTTAAGGCCCAAAACGAAAACCTAGTTTGATGCATTATGTAGCCTTTCTTCTCCTTAAGAGAGAAACCCTAGAAGAACTTTGTCTGTCTTTGCGCCTCTCGTCTCTCCTTCCCTTCCCACCGTTTCAGCTCAACCGAAGGAAAATGGTTAAACCCCTCGTTCCTTCTTTCAGATTCATGATTCAATTTGGTTTCTCCAGTTGTGCTCATAAGTGTGTGCTTGTCCTTGTGTACAGGTTTTCAAGAGATACGTCGAGATAGGGCGAGTTGCTCTCGTCAATTTCGGAAAGGACTATGGAAAGCTCGTCGTGATCGTCGATGTTGTCGACCAGAACAGGGTACTTTACTCTTAGCTTTCGTTTTTGATTTGTTTCTTTTGGTTTTAGATAAGACATCTTTGGTTTGGTTATAGAGTAAAGACATATCAGTTGAAGTGAGTAGATCTGTAAAAGGTTCTGTCTTTATTGTTTGCTTTTAAAGTTTCAGTTTTTATCTGCATTGCCCATTAATCTGTTTGGCCGCAAGTTATTATGTATACTTCTTATGGTTCTGATATGTTGATAGTGTCTGCTTTCATCCTCATTCTTGGTTTAAGAAGTTGTGATTAAGAAGCATTTGCTGAGCTGCATTTAAGAAGTTTTCTTGTTTGTCTTTAGTATTTAATTGTCTTTTCATTTGTTGTACCTGTCTACGTGTAGGCTCTTGTGGATGCCCCTGACATGGAGAGAATCCAGATGAATTTGAAGAGGCTGTCTCTTACCGATATCGTGATTGAGATCAACAGAGTGCCTAAGAAGAAGGCTCTGATTGAGGCCATGGAGAAAGCTGGTGTGTTTTGTTTTGTATGCGTACATATGTTTGACTTTGGAATTGGTCATATCAGGTCATTTTCTAACTTTTGAAATTTTTGCAGATGTGAAGAACAGGTGGGAGAAGAGTTCATGGGGAAGGAAGCTGATCGTGCAGAAGAGAAGAGCTGCCCTCAATGACTTTGATAGGTTCAAGATCATGTTGGCCAAAATCAAGGTCAGTATCGTTCTCTGTTTTAACTGCAATTACTCTCTCCCTAATGATGAATGATCCCTTATTTGCAATGTGTATACTTGAAGGATAGATAGATGTTAGTCGAACTTGTTATATCTTAGAAATCTGTCAAACTCAAAAACATTTAATTGTCATTAACTTGTCGTGATCGCTCTATTGAATGGGTTTTTATGTGTTAATTTGCAGAGGGCTGGTGTGGTGAGGCAGGAGCTTGCAAAGCTCAAGAAAGAGATCACCGCTTGATGTTTTTTAAAATTATCCTACGCACTCAGATTTTTGTGTCTCCCATTAGAAATCTGATTGATGATTTTGGTATNGTATCTTTGTTACAAGTTTGAAGAATTTTGCAAATGTAGTTCAGAACTTGAAACCCTTTTGCTGGTTAAGAAAAGACATTTATTTATTGCCTCTTTCGAATTTGTTATATGAATTGAAAAAACCCTAAACTGAGCTATGTCAGTCGTTATAAACACCAATATCCTCAATTAAGTATTCCATTGAATCTGAAAACTGACAGAATAGATATCCACAAAGCGCAATAAAATGTAAACGTTTCAGAAAGATGTCGAAAAGAAAAGATGTAAAATGTTTTATACTTGTTAGTTGTTACAACTAAGTAATATGTTTTTTCACTTGGAACATATACCACTTCGAATCAGTTTTGGCTGAAACTCGATTTCGTTTTGCTACGGCTTCTCACCAAACTTTCATTTTCTTGCTCCCCTTTGGTCTTTCAATAGGAGCGTCCATAGCTGCCATTCTCTTGTTGTATTTCTGGCGTAGAAAGCCATTGGAAACCCACGGGTCATTCCAATCTTTTGTGGTATCCTCTTCTTTTTTGTTTTTGCCACCATATGTTGTATCCTCCTTAGTAA